>JAIPMN010002058.1:0-27283 GCA_020650975.1 Apostichopus californicus | reverse complement strand
GAATATATGACTGTAGGCATACAACTGCATGTATGCATCATAAGGTTTAAGGAAATGTTAAATTGTGGATTGATTGCTTCCTTGTTGAATTTGTGTAATTTAATATTGAAGGGTGCGGTCCTAGCATTGCTACTCTTTAGGTATCAGTTTTCAAGAATTCCAATGATCTTAATATTTTAAAGAATTCAAATGATTTTAGGTATATATGGGTCTCTCTGTGCTTATATAGTTAAGACTTGCATCCATCGTTGTTGGTAGCTCTTGTCGTTTAAACTTTCTGCTAATATTTGACCACTCTGCTCAATGAGACATAGGTGGAGAGAGAGAGAGAGAGTGAGAAGGGATTACTCTGTTGATGACAGAGGGCAAGGCTATAGGTGTTCATATCATGAGTATGATGAATGTTTATACTGTGTGCTATCATAACAACAGCAGAAGCAAGGAGACCAGGGCCCCTAGTAGAGTGTTTAGTCATTCTGGCCTACTCTATGTGAGTTGCATTCAAGTTGGTTCTTAAAGCTCTTTGAAAATTATCTTCTCAACATGATTTGAATACTTGTTATGAGCGAGTCAGCAATTGAAGGGGAACCTATCTGTGAATCATCAGTGCAAGTACATGTCTTGGTGGGTGGACTCAGGGACGTCACTAGAGGGGGGTTGTGGGGGGTGTCTCACCCCCCCAATCTTGGTAAAACTGACGATAGTTGGAAAATTTCAGTGCCACAGTCGGAATTTCCGACTGTTGCACTCTAAAAAATTCTAATAGAACTACTGTACAACGTTCGCCAGCTTCAATTCGGTTAATTTATGTATTAATTTTGCTATTGGTTGGGTTGACCCTGTTCGCTAGCTTCAAGTAAGTTCAGGATATACATTGTATGGTATACGATTAAAACACTCAATGTTAATCTACAGAAGCTTAAAAGTGCCATCAATAAGAAAAACTTTGCCCCATAAGTTGACATTTTTCAGTAAATTGTTTAGATAACAAGATAAAATCTTATCAAAAATCAGAAAAATGTTGGATTGCTCAGTTGCTTTAATTGCATGAGCAATTGAAAAAGTTTCTGAAAATGTTTAATTAACAATTACTTATCGTAGCCTATCTCGTCAATTGGACATTTTTCTGCAAAATGTTTAATTGACAACTTATCATATCTCGTCAATTGGACATTTTTCTGCAAAATGTTTAATTGTTCACTTCATTCTAACTGTTACTAGTGTGACATGTTTGGAAAGAAAATTAATGTAGACCTCACCATTAATCCAAATTACAACTTGTTATAAGTACCCTTGATGATATGCTGCTCAGTGTGAAATAGAAATTTTAAATTGTTTTCAAATTTAACGAGCATGGTACTGTCACCCTCCAAGCACTAGGGCATGTCATTTTCTAACATATAGCTCTCTTTTATGAGCAGAACCTCAATAAAAATGCTTTTAAATGCTTTTTAGCAATTTGAAGTATTACACTGATGACCTTTAAAGATCAACCTCAACATAGATTTCAATATACTAGACTTTGACACCATTTTGAAAGTCGATATTTCTTCTCGGTAGCCAGTTTCTTTCCTCAGCCCAAATTATGAAATGGTAACATGTGCACACAGACACGCTGCCGTGTAAGAAACTATGACCCTAAACATTGGTTTCTGGTTACCAAATGAGTTCATGTTAAGATCAACCACTATCAGTTGCATCTGGTCGTATGTAGTTTCAGTTATATGCAAATATGTCACCAAAACTGAACTAGTATTGTTCGATACAGGTGACAAACGCCTACAGTGGAATTACCACCTTCCTTACTGGTTTCGAACCTCTAGGTCTACATACAATCAGCATCCATAGCCTAGTGGTTAGGGTGTCCGCATATAAAGCGGGAGGCCCTGGTTCGAATCCCGGTTGAGGCTGAAAGCTTTTTCACTGTTCTGGATTTTCCAACTCACTACGATTTCAATTATATTATGTCTTTCATTGCAATCTCATTGTCTACAAGTCATAGTTTATTGTATGTATCATGCAAAACAATGACAGTATTTTGTTTGTATGTGTGTATGTATGTATTTTAGATCCTCCTGCAAGCAGGAACTCGCGAAGAAGCCTCATTGGCTTATCAAAGCCGCAAAGCTGAAGCCAGTCTCTTAGATTCATATTTAACGTCCATGATTATGAATTGTCAATTGTCAACAACTCTGTAACTGGACGACATTCATTAATCTTGGAGTGACTCGAACTCGGGACCTTATGATTGGAAGGCACCGGCGTTAACCACTGAGCTAACATTCCTAACTTTGTGCAGATCCATGATAAAGTACCTCTTAGTCACTGTAAGTTCTGGAATAGAATGTAATTTTTCACGATGGCATTCCTGTTTGTAACACATAACTATAGGACAAGAGTGCTAAGACATTATCTCCCAAACTTTCAAGCCTTCTCAGTTGTGACTCTCATCATCCACCATCTACTTACATTGATTGCTGCTATAAGCTGAATATTACCATAACCTAGCATTATTTTAAGGCAAAAAATGTACTTCTTTCAGTTTCATAGTACTTACTCAAACTTTGATGCATTGGAATCCAGTTCTACTACTGTACATCATTTTCAAACTCCTTTATCGATTGTGGTAAACTTTAGACCAGCCATGTGTGGCACTTTTAAGTTTCTTATTGGGTAATGTTCTGCAGATTTGTACACCCAACAGCAGCTACAATGTCAGTGTAATTTCATTAGACTGTTAGTATCTCTAGGGCAGCTACCTCAAATTCCAAATATGTATCCTTATAAACAGGTGGTGGTAAACACATGTCTACCCTAAGCTGTTTTTCTTTAACACTCAGAACGACTAATGAATCATGCTTTTCTAGGTTTGTATGTCAATGACTGAACAAACACAAAGTTCAGCACTTAAAGGTTAAGCTCTCAGAAAAGACATTTTGTCGCTGAGTGGAAATTAAGTATGTAATTCCGAGTTAAAAGAAGTATTTTCTTTCTCTTCTTAGATATTCATCACCAGATAATGTGCTTGTTAATTTAATTGCTGACACTGATCCATCTTAGGTAGATGACTTAGCTCTCTAACTGTTAAAAGGAGGATGTTTTCATACGAATAGCGAAGAGTATTTTATTTGGGTACTACAACATACATGATCACTCACTGCCGACTGTTACAAGCGTGACTTAAGGCAGCATTTTAAGTCTCGATACGTCACAGGACAAGAAAATAGACAAAGTTGAATGTGCTAGTGTGGTATTTCGACAAATTTATATATTTTTTACTAGCGTATTGTGAAACAGATGGTGTTCTGGTAGTTTTGGTGTGTTGCAACCTTTTTGTGAGGTATAACTGAATATACTCTTGTCTAACTAGTAGTATTATTTATGTTTGCATATTTGCATATTTTGCATACTTGCATATTTGCATATTTGCATATTTGCATGGAATTTAATAGAAATTTAACTAGTTGTATCAATTGATGAATATTTGATAAGTAACTTACTATGTAAAATCAAAGCTTCAATAGATCTCTGACATGTGACTTTCATTATATCACAAGCATGTTCTATTAACATTCCAATTTTCCTAAACTGTTTTTTTTCCATGCCAACTCAACTATAAAACTTCACGAACTAGAAACTTAGCTTTTGATGTGCAACCCACCCGTTTTCCCTTCTAATACCTGCCTGGTATTTTGAATTAAGAAGAAGTTCATTAGCCCAAAGTAAACGTTTGACCTTGCCAATGTCCTAGACTTGCTGTTTGAAGCTTGACGGAATTTTCAAATCATACACCAAAGTCTCCTCTTGCTCTTAGTTTCTTTCATACGGCTGAGAAATTTGATCTGAATTTGTAAACTAAGATTTAATTTATTCATATTTCTCATTAAGTGCTAAATCAGCAATTGAAATTGGCAGTTTTGTATTTCAATTGTTCAAGAGAGAAGAGAAGAGAGAATGTAGCCAATGTTGGAAAGATACTTGGAACTCGGAAGAAGATGGTATGAAATACCGATGAAAACATGTCTTAAATGTCAGCGAATGTGACACCGGAATTTATCACGGTAATAAACGGTTTATGTTTCCTGCAACTCGGCCATTACCTCAAATCAATCATGTTTACCAGTTTTAGCTTCCCTCCATGATTTGATGATGCTTTTTATGCTTTTATGCAGTTTTTTAAGGATGTTCTTTGTGTAGCAACTTGAGTCTGGTTTCAGAAACACTATTCCCATGGTGTTACATTAAACATTATGCTAATTGCAGCAGGCTTGCAGTCTCTGTTGCCTGGCTTGGATTTCTAGCACTTATTCCGAAAGTTCTGCTCTGAAAAAAAGTTGATGGTTCTTATCTCACCAATAGAAGACTTCGGTTCCAAGGTTGTATGAAACCTTTTGAAGGCAAATTTATCGCTTTTAATTGAATGTTAGACATCGGAAGAGAGAACGGCTGAATTTCAAAATTGAGAAAAACAAGATTAAGACATCAAAACCAGCTAAAATCTAAAGTATGCTTGTTACCAGCGTTAATGACTGTTTTGTGTGAAAAGTATAATATCGTTTATTATTTGATGAAACTTTCTGGACCCGAGTTACATTTTTGTGAAGTTTTGATTATCTGGATTGAACTGAGCTAATTTGTGTATGAAACTTCACACTTTTCAATGTGAACTAAAAAATAGTAACATCAGTGCGAGAACAGCACGTAATTCAATTACACACATGTAATAGCATCCAGGCACTTTAATAGCCAGCCATCACATTGTGAGGGGGAAAAACCAAACATTTTGGTTCCCAGTCTTTTAAGTGTAAGGGAAATTAAACTTAAGTAATACAAGTTTTGATATATGACTTTTTATGACGCCATATGTATTGGTTCTACCCTCTGTTTGCTGCACAAACATTGGCTGACATCCACACCGAGTAGGGCCATAAAGAGCATTCACCTCCCCATGGAGAGAATTTTGTTTCCATGTAAGGGCTTAGATCGAAATGTGGCCATCATATCAATCGTGCAGTGATTCTAATAAAGTTTTGCGTTACAGCATTCTAATTGTCCAAGCTCTTTCGAGATTAGAAGACAATTGGTGACTTCACTGCGCAGTAGGTAAAAAGTTTTGGCTATATCGCTGTTATAGTGAGCTGTTAATCCTTTGGGTCTCAAATGGATGATGAAAAGTACAAACTAAAAACCTTGACTTTTACAATTTGTTTTGTATATCTCACTACGCTGCTAGGCATTGTAACTATCTCTCTCTATAGGGCTTTTCAAGATCTGTTCAAGATCCTTAATAGAATCTGAAAAAGTGATGCGAAGGACAGACTACGAAAGTGACAGTTTCAGATCATGTCTTCCAGGATTGTGCAATACCTAACTGAAATGGCTAAAAAGACCTAACTAGCAACACCGAGAGGTTTTACTCCAGTAACCTTGTCAGACTTCCTATTTCGTTGTGTGAGAAACACAAAAATAGAATGTATGTACTTAAAAAAAGCACTGACCAAAATGTCAAATTTAACAACTTAACTACAAAGTAATTAAACTTCAATTTATAAACAATGGCGACACAAAATTATCATTCTAAAATTATCAGTTTGTTCAATGCCAACATCCTGTGAAGATTACATTGAAACCTGGGGAAATGGAAAATTTGATGAGAAAGCCAATTTCAAACATATTAAAAGAAACGGGATATGACTTCAGTATTCATTGGGTAAATGTACTTTAAAAGTTGAATCAACAGTGCAGAAGATAAGAAATGGCTGTAAGGGAAGATACTTGCATGCACTGAAAGCATGAAATCAATCAATGTTAGAAACAACAATTTAAACATGGCAATCGCTTCTGATTGGTTTCTTGCATCCAACTATATAAGTAAGTATAAAGATTCCACTCTGATATCGGTATAAAGGTTTCTTCCGAAATGAAGATGTATTTTGATTGTTTGCTATTTCTTATGAAGAATCCTAAGCCTATAGATGTTACAAAATAGGAGAGAAGTTTCTTTGTAATGGACTCTAACAAGAGTATTTATAATGAAGTGGTATACAAGAAGCTGGCAGTGTTTCCATAACATCTTCATGCGGTGCTATAAATAATCTTAGCACGAAATATCCATTCTTAATTTGACTATTTTTATTTATTTGTTTTTTCCACAAAAGTACAAAGTGGAGGAAAGTCTTCCATAAAGCTGAAAAGCTTAACAATGTGGAAGACTCCCTGAAGAAAGAAAAGAAAAACATATATAAACACATATACATAGATATAAATACAAATTAAATGTTCATTATAAATAGTAATTACATACAGGTATAATTTGGCAGTAGTCAGTAACTAGCTATTATTTCCTTACATAACCACTTCTTAAAGGATGTGACTGACTATAAAACTCTTACACCATGAAGGATGACTTATAAATGTAATTCATTTTAATATATTGTAGGCAGTTAAATAGCACTGCTATCAGACCCAGGTTGTAATTTATATATCACTTTTTGTGTTTTTAATTAATGTAAACATCTGAGTGTCATCAATTAAAGTAGCTGAACATACAGACCATACAAATATATTAATAATAATGATAATAATAAATGAGACTTATATAGCGCCAAATCAGTAGACAAAAGTCACTGCTCAAGGCACTTTACAAAGAAAGCAAATTAATTTACAAAAGAACAAGTGAAAAGATGGGTCTTAAGTAGACTTTTGAATGTAGAAAGTTTAGCTCATGTTCGAATGTGATCTGGTAACTTGTTACAAAGTTATTTGTTACAAAGTTAAGATATCTATGGCCACTAATAACATGTTGGTTAAGCATAACAAAGATGTCAAGAACAAATAGGGCATTGAATGTTATCTAAGGGTGCTGTGGTTTAGTATAAGTTAAAAAGAAAATGTTTTCATTGGGTTATTATTTTAAAGCTGAAAATCTTGGAAAACAGGTAGTTCATTGACACTCAAATTCTTTCTGTTGTACTATTTATATATAACATGTCGAGCCTAAAATTCTGCTTAAAGTCAACTTCTAGAAAAAGGTGACTCTCAACAGAGGCATTACTGCTGTTTCCTATAGGATAACATCATTGCCATCAGCAAGTGTGCAAACATGCCTAATAGCTTTGCATACAGAAGGAGGGGGGGAGGAGGTGGGGGACTGTTAATTAATAAGGCCCAGTACATCGGTAAGGTTGAAAAAACATCCAAAATAGGGGTGCTTTTATACTAGATCTGGATCAGATCCCCTGATGTTATCAGACGATCATCTCTCCTTGGGGTAAGCTAATGCAATGATCCGGATGCATTTACACTTTAGTCGTACTCTGATCCGTCCCTGCTTTTCACCGGATGTTGGTAAAAATATTGGATTGGAAATGTGCAGCCGTGGATCGCGTAGTACGTATACTCCAAAAATTTCGTTGTCATGGTGTATAGCCTTAGGGTGACAATTCTACCCTATGTATGACCCACACACACTCAATCTAAGTAGGAATTAGCACATGCATGATACAGGACTGGAATTTCATGCGAGAATTCATGTGACATAATGAGGTCACTGGATATCTCCGGCCACTGTTGGTGCTGGAGTGTTTACATTGCAATATTGATCTCGACGTCTGGAACAGATCCTGGTCTCTGCCCACATCATCTTAGGAGGATCAGATCCGGATCTGAACTGCATTTACACTACAGCCGTGATCTCGAACGTCAGGATCAGACCCTGAGGTTGAAATCTGATCCGGATCTAGTGTCAATGCATCCTATGGCATGTGTTGAAGGAGAGCTTCCTGCTATGTAAGATCAAGTGTCCTGTTGCCCCAAGAATGTACTGTAGGACAAGGTGTGGGGACAAGCTGTGTGTCAAAAAGATTGAGGACAATATTTTGTATCAAACACATACAGTAGTGTCCAGCTAATGGTGAATAATAAAGCAGCTTCTTCTCAGACAGTTTTCAAGAATAATGATATATCTGTCATCTGCAGTAGCTTGCACTCAGGGGTATGTAGTGTACAAGCTACTCCACAGAGTGTAGGGACACTAACACACATTGTCCACATTCAGTGGTTACACTCAGTGGGTTGTGGCATGCTTGTTTGAGAGTGTATTTAGGGACACACACATATCTGACATAATATATGTAGTTCACTCAGTGGGTTTGTGGCATAAAACTGCTTGTCTGAGAGTGTAGGGACACTAATTCATTTATATCTTATTTACAGTAGCTTACACTCAAAGGTTTGAGCATAACAGTTGCTCACCAGAATTCAGGGACAATAATGCATTTTTCCTTAGCAATAGCTACACTCAGTGGTTTGTGGCATGCAAGCTGTTTGCCTGAATGTGTAGGGACATTAATGCTATATCTGCAATATGTATGTGTGTGGATTGTGACATAAAAGCTGCTCACAAGAGAGTAGGGACACTATTACATATCTATCGTATACAGTAGCTTATACTCTTGAGTCTGTACATAATAGCTGCTCACAAGAGAGTGTAGGGACACTAATTCAAATCTATCGTATTTCATTTGAACATGCCGCGTGCTAGTGGCACCTATAATGGTGAACACAGATGTATGAATATTAATTTAAAAGTGTGCTTGTTCAAAACTTTAGCTGAAAGTTTGTGTGCAATGTTAAATTTAACACTCAGTCATTAGCAAAGTGCCGCAACATATATTCGTTACATTCGTTACAACGGTAGGCCTCCCCCCCCCCTTCCCCAACTCTTCCCAACCTGTTCTCCCCTTATCTGGCATATTCTTCTTCTTTTCATTTTATTTTGTTTTGTTTTGCTCAACATACCTCCATTGCTTAGCACACACAATATACCACACATACACATACATACCTTCCGAAAGAAAAAACCTGATCCTCCTTTCCTTATGCTTTTTGTACAACGGCAATCTCGCAGCATGAAAGCCATTAATTCTCAGAATTAATTTGTCCCTTGTATCACTTGTATTACATGGTTTGAATGAAATCCGAACAACAGATGCCCTACATTGACACACGACAACCTAATTCTCTATTAATTTCTTAAAATCCGTCTATAAGCAAAAGAAATCATACTTTTTAGTCAGTAGTGACAGAGCAAATGCGTCATCTGCAAAATTGATTTTGAAATTTTTTTTGTGTTGTTTTTTAATACATTTCTGCCCTGATTTTGTTCCACATTCATGAAAGAGAAATTGGGGTAATGCTGCATCTAATTTCCTAGTTTCTTGATTAAGAGTTACATGCTTTTAAGATTGTGTAGAGCATATCACAGTAAAACATTGATGTATGTTAATATTACATTTAGGAAAAATTCCGTATGTATTAAGGGGCAGCTTCTAGCAAGCTGGAGGAATTAAAACTGCAATGAAATTTTTATAAGAGCCATTGTTAAACTTGTTAAAGTAGTATGCTTTTACTATGAGGACATCAAATTTGATTATAGTAAACTCTTAGTAAGGCTGCAAATTACAAAAGTGTTATAAGACATGAACTGTCAAGAAGTCCTCATAATTATCAAACTAAAAAGTGTCAAAATATATTTGAAGGTTGGGGATTATTTTCACATTTGAAAATGCGCCCTTTAATACCACTGCCATAACAGTTTACCTGCCGCGGGCATTTCAATAGGCTCTCCCAGTAGATCAGGGGAAATTTGAGCTGAGAAAGTGACTTTTCCATGCTCGTTCCCTTTGCTTTTATTACGTAACACACAGGCTAATGTTCCAGGCTAATAACCTTGAAAGGTGCAGAAGTGGCCAGTGGTGAAAAAAATGAACAGCAGTCTCACCAAAGGGCGGATTTTGGAATGAAATATTTTAAGTGGGAATTCAGAAATAGTTTGGTTGGTGGATTTGTGGATTATGTGCTGTAAAGAGCATGATAGCCTGAACCAATTCTTTAAAGGCATTGAAGAACTCGCTCCCAAACCGCGTGCCGCCATCTGATAAAAAGTTAACTTTCCGTTGCTTGCAAGTGAAGTTTTCTTCTTGTCGCTACAAAATGCAGACAGTAATGTAACGTGATACCTTGTTATCTTTTATCTAGACTTGAGATGTCCATCGCTGCTATGTACACTGTGTTGTGGGTATTGACCGTAGCTGCATGTACTGACTGCATGTACACTAGTGTCTAATTACCGACAGTAGCAAGCTGTGTGCGTATTTTCTGGGATCGATGGTGGTGTCTAACACTTCTGTTACACCTCATTCGAGACTAGGTCAAATTACCGGCATCAGACGTTTCTTTGTGCGCGAGTCTTCACACCCTTTAAGTCTCATCTTTAGCATAAGCATAGATCTACAGAGCCATTAATGCCCTGACCATAAATGACCATAAATGACCCCTGACCATGCCACAGATGGATCTGATAAATTAGCCACTACTACAAATCTGGGGGCAGGATGCAAGATATATACTTCCCTTCCTCACAATTCACCACTGCAATAGTTATTTCGCTTCCTCACAGACCACCACTGAAATGTGGGGACCTGGCAAATTCATTTCACATCTATTGCACTAACTTCCACTGTAATGTTTGAAGGTTAGGAAGCAATTTTTTGATGATGCATTAGGTTTACCTACCTTGAAGGTAAAAACTTACTTTTCTGATTGATTCCTTGCCTTGCAATGGAGAGAGTGACCCTTCTGACTTTAAATATTTCCACTTTGGAACTTGCCTCTGGATATTGAAAATCAGGATAAGAGGAAGAAGAAGGGAAAAGAAGGTAAACCTGGGATATTTCTCTTGACTGAATTAATCTAAGAATGTTAGAGTCTCAGCATTGCATAGGAGTATAGTTAACCACAACCATAACTACTTCAATCTTAGAATTTTATAGTCTCAGCGTTGCATTATAGTATAGTTTACCACAACCGTAACTACATAAATCAGTACAGAATATGCACACCATCATTAGTATAGGATATGCACACCATCGTTTTATTGTTTTTTCCAGATTGGAAAAGAATTTCCTCTTTAATACTTGAGCTGTTTTTAGGTGAATCCATACTGCTGGGCACATCATCCAACTTGCTTTCTTTTTTCAATTCATGAAAATTATTTTGGGCATTCGGTCTAACCTTGAAAGAGATTGGAGTTTCATTGCATCTGCCACTCTGTGAATCCTAAAAACACTAACCGTCTCTCTCACTTTGGGGATGCTCTCAGCATCCTTTGGGCTCTTCCGTTTATCCTACCTGGGCGAGAGACAAAGCTTTCCTAATCGATAGTGTTAGCAAGGACATCTTTAACTATGGCCGAGAGCACGTCTACTCGAGATGAATGAGTGGTTTACAGAGGGTCACATGACAGAAACATGATGTAAACCAAAACATCGATGGGTTTGCCATGATCATCCTAATCCTCCTCGTAAATGACTTTCTTTCCCACGGCCATTGACACATCTTCGAAAATCGAAACCGAGGGGGGAACGATCAATGTTTTACAAGGCCATTTTTTTCTTGAAGAGAAACTTTTAAACAATTTTATTCTTATTAGCAAGGGAACGGTGATGGCTAAATGTAACAGGAAATGTTAATTTGTTTTTGAAAAACATATTCAAAACCTCTTATCAGAGCAAAATATCTTATGTTAGACAGACCAGTAAAATTACATGTAATTACCCTAGATCTACTTAATGGATGTTTAACATGGATGTCAGAATCCATAAAAGTCATGTTTATTGATTTACTCAGTGATTAAAATGTCAAGCAAAGGAACTCACATTAGTCCATGATTGATTGATGTCTCCTGCCTATAAACAGAGGTGACTTAATTGCCCTTTAGCTAAATAACCATTCTATGTGTTTAATGAATGCAGTAATATATATATAGACCAGTTTTCCAATTGTTAAGTGATATGCAAAAGATGTTTAACTTTGTAGCATTTAGAGGACAATTCACCAACATTTATGAAGTATTTCTCAAATGAAGTTTGTTCTGGATGTGATGTCCTTCCAGATCTTTCCACCAAATGAACATTAAAATAGTGAGTTAATTAATGATTTGATAAAAGAATGTGGTGTTCTATATGCAGATATGTTGGTATCATAGATCTATATTAATCACTGAAAACACAAAGTGTGAACAGCCCTTAATTTCAGCTTTGCCTTTCATTCTTTGCTTTGTTTGCTTTGCTTTGCAGCAAATTCGTTTTCCTATTCTCTCTTGGTTGTTTTTGTCCTATTTAGAGATTCAACGATGTTGGCTGCATGGTTTGCAAACTAGTTTAAACATGATCGTAAAACTTTCTGATAAAGTTTTGAAATGCAAGAGCAGATCGTTTGAAGGTACTATGCACATTCAGTGAAACCTTCAGGTAATGGGAAGGAAGTTGCCTGCTGATTTGAAGTGGTTTGGACAAAAACTATCACCTTGTCTTACAAAACCCTTGAAACTCTTTTAATAGTTGATTGAAAGAACATAGATCCTAAGAGTGACTTAGTTGTCCTCATGTTCGTGAAATCAAAACGAGCTGACATTAGTATATCGGGAAGTTGATGTAATGGAGCAAAGAGTGTGCTGCAGAGCCGTTTAAAGAAGATGTTAAAGGATGTTTAGAGACATATATCTGCTGCTCCTTATCTGTCGTTATTTCACTAGTAAATTATTTAAACTCAGTTTGAATGGTGTCAATGTGCTGGATTGCTAGCACATCTTCAGTCTTGAAAGGAATCATGATAAAATAGTACTGCAAACGTCTTTCTGAAGTGTTTCTTTGGTTTAGATAGAAGTTGTCTTCAAGCAATAAACTTCTCTAAAATAAGTCAGTTGGGAGAAACTGTGGTTAAGCCTCCCCTTGCCATACATCTGCTCAGATTTCATCCGCACTACAATCATATCTTCATGATAGAAATTTCTTTTCTATTCCAATTTGAAAATATCAAATATTTCTACAAATTTATTTTTGAACAAAATTCATCGACGTCAATGCAAAATGTACTTTGAATACGGTTTGAAAAGTCTCATTGCAGAGAATTACATGAATTAAATTGATATTTGCTGAAAGGATTTGTGAACTTTCCATATGGAAACTTTTGCTCTATAAACGGGCTGTTGTCGGAGAATTAAATGCTGTTGTATACGCACAGGAAGCGATCACACTCCCAGCAAGCACTATGTAAGCATTGAGAGATAGGGACATTTTTGAAGACATTCACTGCTTTCCGAAGTGGTTTTTACTTTTTCAGATTAAAAAGTACGGGGTTTAGTTCACACGCATAATAAATAACGACACGTCACTGTGAAGAGGACACAATTGATATTCTTCAATATGACATAAAAAAGAGTTTTGTGAGTGCTACACATAGAAAGTTATGAAAAGAGTTAGCGCGAAATGCGCTTATTTTGTAGCGATATTTGCTGCATAAAGAGGTGTCTTGTGCGGAGTTCCGCAAGGATTCCATATGGGTGACATTTATTCTGTATCTATTGGTGCTCTAGTTGTATCTTCAGCAGTACGATGCATGGGGAAAGCGTTTGATTATGGTTTCAGTCATACCGTTCATATATGAATGGTTGGATTGGGAATACCTTTGAAATGATATCAGTCCCCTTGATTTTATTAGATAGAAATGATGAAATGATGATAGAAATTTCTTTTTTTCCAATTTGAAAATTTCAAATATTTTTTACAAATTTTTTCAACGAAATTCATCAACGTCAATGCAAGATGTACTTTGAATTCAGTTTGAAAGTCCCATTGCAGAGAATTACATGAATTAAAATAGATATTTGCCGAAAGGATTTGTGAACTTCTTGTGACATTTATTCTGTACAACCTATTGGTGTTCTAGTTGTATCTTCAGCAGTACGATGCAGAGGAAAAGCGTTTGATTACGGTTTCAGTCATACTGTTCATATGTATATATTAGATCCTCCTGCAAGCAGGAACTCGCAAAGAAGCCTCATTGGCTTATCAAAGCCGCAAGCTGACCGAAGTCAGTCATATTTAACGTCCATGATTATGAATTGTTAATTGTCAACAACTCTGTAACTGGACGACATACATTAATCTGGGAGTGACTCGAACCGGGGACCAATATGATTGAAAGGCACAGGCGTTAACCACTGAGCTAACACTCCAGTGCAGTATATTGCAGTTGCAGTATATACTATATATGAATGGTTGGATTGGGAATACCTTTGAAAATGATATAAGTCCCCTTGATTTCATTAGAGAGTCACTCATGCATCGACGAAGAGGCAGGGGTCGATTCATAAAACTAAAAGGTTCCTATTATTTTAAAGGTGTGACTTAGCGGAATAGAGAACGAACTCCGTAGTCATGCAGCAGAGGTTATCGAAGGGTTTACTTTTAACAGTCAGCATAAAATAAGGTGAGAAATTCTAAATTGAGTCATAGCTTGGAAATCTTGTTTGACTTGGGTTTGTGTAACTCATCTCAACCCCTAATGTCATTACAAATTTAATGCATTACAAGAAGTAAAGTTAAAACAGCAATGTAATGGCATGTTGGTCTAGACAGTTTGTCATATATTCAGCATGTCTCTGAGTATTATTCACTGATGAAAAACTGCTGGATAAAATTGACAGTGGGCAGGCTGGTTGAACCTGTTTTTTAGAAGCAAATGGAGGTCACGTTCTCAAGTTCTGTTGCTAGGTGCTGCTATGAAGATAAAGTTTAGCATATATTGGAGATTCAGAGCATGTCTCTGTAGTTCAGCTTATAGTGAGGTACAGTCACTGGCACCTGTAACCCACTTTCCCATCTTACCCTGATTATGTTAAGTCTGCAGTGGCAATCCTTATGGTGAACTAGCAGTCTCCCTATTAAGTGATACATATCCAGCATCTGATACTACACTGTACTGTACCAACTCAAGATGAGAATCATTTAAATAATTACATACATCATTCAGTAGCTTTTAGCAAATGTGACTGATGTAGCAAGACTAACCAGTGCTACGAAATCATCTCTTGGCCACCACATGTGTCGTCTTCTTGTATTTATCAGTGTGTGTCAGTCTGACACAAACCTAGGAAATCTGTACAGCATAGCGTGGTTTCTTTTAATAATGAAGAGAAGAAATAATTTCGGTCTGTACTTGTTGCCCAGTCAGTTACATTTCTGTAAGTCAGTCAGTTAAATATGAATCTAAGAGACTGACTTTGGTCAGCTTGCAGCTTTGATAAGCCAATGAGGCTTCTTCGCAAGTTCCTGCTTGCAGGAGGATCTAAAATACATACATACATACACATATCAGAGGTATGTAATTTAGTCAGCTTGGTAATGGTTAATATCATACCTTGAAGTACTGTAAAACTGAATCGTGTTGACACAGTCATTCCTCAGTTATGAAATTAATAAGGATCATATTGCTATATATCTGTCTCTGTAGTCCAATTGCCATGACGTTTCGTTATCTTCCGTGCAATTTCTCGAGAGGAATATTTTCTTTTGATTTCCAGGGTGGACTGTGATGACACATTGCACCCTGATTCTCTGGAGTAGGTTTAAGCTTAACCCTTTTAATGCGGTGTCAATAGCACTTAGTGCTCGACTGTTGTAGAAAAACGTCCAATTTCAAGCCAACTTGTACTATTCCTAGTGTCACCAAATTCAGATCTTCCCTTCGATAAGGTGTGACCTGCCTGTAAGTTTTCTGAGGAATTGTCAATCAGTACTTGAGTGGATTCTCTGGAATTGTATTACAAGTTGTTAAGATAAGGTAAAGTGCTTAACCTGGTTTTCTTGGAGTCTCTGTAGCAGACACGGAGCATGTCCAGATTCTGGAATTCTTTGAGTTTCTGGATTTTTTGAGTATGTTAATGCATATAATATTGATACACATGTATATATCTCTAAAGTGCACTGTGTTGCTCAAGTATTTCTAAAATTAAACCTTGTCTCTTGGCAATAAACATGAGCACTTCATGCATTGTTCACAAATTAACTATATATAGGTAACAGTTTGAAGAACAATGTCGTTAGTGTTAGACAATCAAAGTGAAGTGTGTGCAGCCATTCTTCCACTATCACCGAGTGAAGTATGCACATAACATCCTGTGAAATCTTGTCTAATGTGGGATTGTTGGGAAGATTGTCCTGAGTGCTGGTGAATCAACTTTAAACCCAATGGAAGTTGGTACAAGCATCTGGTCAGTTATGGTGTGACCTATGCTATAGAATATTACTTCACATTAATTGCAGTGTGAAAATGTTAGAAAGAATTCTTTTAGGTGGTTACCATGGAAGTATACAGTGACAGCTTGCCCAAATTGGTACTCGAGTATAAACATGGCTATATCGCAGGGTAACACTTCTCTTAGAAGAATTGATTTCATCCAGTCTGAACTGTAGTTTGTTGATGTATGAATCTAACATGTCAATGTTCCACATACACCATTAACGGTCAGCACATGGAATGGAATTGATTAGTAAAATTTGCCTATGGGAGATAAAACAATGACAATCTAGTCCATTACATACTGTTCCTTGCCGCACATATAGTCCATTGTAACATTTTGTCTTTAATGTTTGAAATGGCAGGTTGATTATTATCTACCATGATTTGTCAAATAAAATCTGTTCTCTCTGAACCTTTACTTTTGTATTTTGTCATAATGACGATAGTATGTATGTATGTATGTATGCATTTTAGATCCTCCTGCAAGCAGGAACTCGCGAAGAAGCCATCATCAATTGGCTTATCAAAGCCGCAAGCTGACCGAAGTCAGTCTCTTAGATTCATATTTAACATCCATTATGAATTGTCAACTGTCAACAACTCTGTAACTGGACGACATACATTAATCTTGGAGTGACTCGAACTCGGGACCTTATGATTGAAAGGCACTGGCGTTAACCACTGAGCTATTACTCCTAACACTCCTTGATATAGTGATAAAGCAAATCCAGAGAAGATGAACAAATTGTGTGGTTATGGCAAGACTTCTGTAGGTTATGAAAAATGGCAGTTCCATTATGAATCAATTAAGGTGTCTTGTTAGGATTAAGATTCATCATAAAGTGCTAGAGATGTTAAAAGTAGTACACTGTTCATTGGAAGTGTAAACAGCTCAATATTTGATGAATGTCCAGTGTATTGCAAACAGGATATAAACTATCAACAAATTCCTTCAAAATGTGTTTGTAGCATACTTATACACTTAGTTCGACTATTAAAGTGACTTTATTTTCTGAGATTAACAACATTGAGTCATATGAGATGAAAACATTTAAAAAACAAGTGTAAAAAATGTAGCACTACCCTTTTCCATCTCATCTGAGAAATGTCAAAGTCGTCGGCAGTGAGACCAACATCGTGCTGCACACATCTCGCAAACATTCATGATAACCATAGGTACTCGTATTTTAATAATATTATTGTACATCCAACAGAGAGCAGTTATTTGGGTGGTACTAAATAAAGCAATTAAGGTTTTCATTCTCAAATGCGTACTGCATTGAGTTGCTGAAAAGTTTTAGTGTAAAAAAAAATCTGCCATTTATTTATCCTTATATATCCGCAAATTTTTCTAGTTGCCATGTTGGATAATGACCAACCCTATGGGGAGCATTTTTCCTGGTTACTGAAAATTTCAATATATTGCAGTAGTGATAAATCAAGTAGTAGGCTAGTAGTAGAGTATGTACATTGAAAGGTAAGATAGATTGGGAAAGGTAAAATTGAAATTGATTCCCTAAAGAGACGAAGGTAATATGCCACAAGTTGTTCTGGGTACAAATCCAAAGGGTTCTCACAATCAATCTTTGAAGTAACTCCATCAGTACCAAGCCTCAAGCGAGCAGTCCCAAACATTTGGAACCGTTAGTATAAATTGCTGCAGTGGAAGAGAATTTATAGGATTTACCTCCTTGGGGGGAAATCTTTAGTATTGTTCATAAGATTTATGCGTAGAGCTGGCCGGCTCTGATCACCATCCTAGCTATTTTGTTGCCAGCATTTTGATCAATGGAAAATGATTTCCAGTTCTCCAGTGAGGAGTAAACTGGGTTTATAAGTTAAATTTTTAGAAGGAAAAAGATAAAACCATCACCTCCGTTGTAAAAAGTACAGATCTAGTTTTACAGCCGCTTTGGGGACTTTCCTTCCTGTAAAACTTTTGCATTATTTAATTAAAGTCCAAGTTTTGTAAATGCCAGTCTCAGCAGTTAGTACCAGGAATACCAGTTTTGCATAATTTAAGAAAATGTCACAGGCCTACTGTACTCAATAACACAAGGTGTTTATATTCTGTAACTTGGTATGGTATGCAGTAATGTATTTAGGTTAAATGTCCTATATATATTTATAATGACACAGAACTTGCTAGATATGGTAAAATGGTCACAAAGTTTTAAGATTGTGAAGGAGATGGTAATCCATTATCACTGCTGTGTGGTTTCTGCGTTAGAGATATACTTGTGATGAAACATCTTAATACCCAAACAGCAAAAATGTTATTCCATTTGTGAGATATCACACTTTTAATATTCTGTCAAATAAAGACCGAAGACTTTAGCAAGTCTAATGTGACAACCAGCCGCACATGCACAACTTTGATTGATTTTTCTTCTTTTCATTACATTGCTTATGATAGAGATAATAGAGATGGATTTTACAACTTTAATGCTTAATCTAAATTGATCTATTCAGACGCATCACAAACAAAATGGCAGCGCCAGACACGACTTTTGAGATGGAGTGTTTTTAGATTGGAGTGTTAGCTCAGTGGTTAACGTCGGTGCCTTTCAATCATAAGGTCCCCGGTTCGAGTCACTCCAAGATTAATGTATGTCGTCCAGTTACAGAGTTGTTGATAATTGACAATTCATGATCATGGATGTTTAATATGAATGTAAGAGACTGACTTCGGTCAGCTTGCGGCTTTGATAAGCCAATGATGGCTTCTTCTCGAGTTCCTGATTGCAGGAGGGTCTAAAATACATACATCCATGTCATTCCTCCCAAGTAGAAGAAAGCTTTACTTAGATAATTGAGAATGTTATCATCAATAGATGTTAATATAATATAAGTTATAGATGATGGTTGTGTCTGCTTCACTATCTCCAACTTTTAAGCATCATGGCAGCCGCTATTCTTGATGTATGAATTAACATGGTAATTATGATGTTGTGATAAGTTTTCAGGATGATACAAAATGAGCAATTTAAGACTTTTCTCTCTTGATGGGAACCATCAAGTGCTTCATATTCTCATCTTTGTAATGGAAACTAAATTTATATTCTTTCTTGACAGTTAATTTAATACATGGCACAGCTAATTGTTAAACTGAAAGTTTTAGAACAAGTATAACACTATGTTTATGTGTTTCGGTAATACAATGTATCAGTGTGTAATGTAAAATAAACATCAGTGTGCAGAGATTGGAGTAATATGTAACTTGTGATGACAAACATTCTGTTAAGCGATTATAACAATATTCTGTATTTTACACCATTGTCCATATTGTAATGTAACAAAGGACATAGGGATGGTTAAGATAATATTTAGTGGTCAGGATAATCTGTAATAACAATAGAATCCAGAAATGAATTACAGTATAATTGAGGATTCGAGGGATATTTTATAATAACAATATTGTCCATATTGTAATGTAACAAAGGACATAGGGACGTTCAAAATAATCTGTAGTGGTCAAGATAATATGTAATATTAACAACAGTATCTAGCAATGAATGACAGTAAATTTGAGGATTCTATGGATATTCTATAATAACAGTATTGTCCATGTTGCAATGTAACACAGGACATAGGGATGGTCAAGATAATATAGTAACAACAGTATCTAAGGTAGCATGGACACTTCTAATTCCGGACACCTAAGCCTTAAAACACCCCAAAACTATATCTTCTGGTATAAATCACCTGAAAATATACTTGATATGGTGGGAGAAGTGTGTTATATTACGATACACGGTTAAACTTTCTTTCCTGCAAACTGTTTTCACGTTGTATTGATTCTTGTGATTGTGGAACTGGTATTTCTTTGCTAGAGTATTGCTAATTTTCGGACACACAGTCCCACAGTGTGGCGCTGGTGATAAAATTGGTGGCGCAGTTGCTCTTTCAGTAATTATAACAGACTTCATAGATCTCTGTCATTTTATTGACAAATATGTAAGTATTTACTTGCACACGGGTCTTAGGGGTGTCCGAAATTGGCAGTGTTCCGAAATTAGCAATACTGACTATAGTAAGTAATTACAAAAGTGCTTAGTATTAACCAACTTTTCCATATAGGAGTTCTTGTTCTACTTTGTATTTACAGCATGGTCTAGCACATATTTAAAGCCCATAGCCAAGATGTCTGGAAAACTGAATTTCTAATGAGTTAGATATTTTTTCCCCCCTATCTTAGTACATCCCTGAAAATTGTTTCAACCCTTAAATTGACTTGAAAGGCATGCTTCAGTGATATAGTGAATTAAAATAAGAATTCAATGACCTTAAGACATGCCCAAACCTCTCCATATTTGACCAAAAATTCAGATCTTCAGTGAGCAATCGAGGTCGAAAGAACTACTCACAAATCAACAGCTTCTTTGCAAGTGAAATTTCCACTTCTTTGTGTAAATGAAACTTACTGCTAAAGCTAAGGAGCCCCTCGCTTAAAGATCCAAGGCAACTCTCTGTGACCATAATGGTTGGAAGTCTGTGAGACTATTTCTAGCTAATTTTTGGCAAGAATTTGAGCTGGTTGAAATCATTGCTTTGACCATGACTTTTAGGTTAACTGTTGGTGTACTTTGACAGTTAAATCTGTGGTCAAAGTGAGTAAGGAAAGTTTATAAATTATGAGCTACCTTAACTATAGCATTATCTCAGCATATATGTCTTAGCTTGTAAGAGAGACATTCCTTATGCCAAAATTCATTACCCTCCTAGTACCTAGAACCAATGGGGTTACCTATGCCAACCGTGCTTTTTCAGTTTCTGGTCCCAAATTGTGGAATTCCCTTCCAAACCATTTAAAATGTATATATCTATTAAATCACTTTTCAAATCTAAACTAAAAGCCTACCTCTATGCTAAAAATTTTTTCAATTTGATTTTTAATTATTTTTCATAGTTGCATAAATATTGTTTTTGCTTTTCTTTCTATTCAAACTATATATATGTACGGCCCTTTTGATAACTATTTTGTTTATAATTAGCGCATTATAGATTATTATTATTATTATTATTATTATTATTATTATTATAAGGTTATTCCTGTTTGCGGTGTCCAGAGCTATCAAACTCCATTAAAACACACTTGAAAAACCATAACTTAACAAACAGTTATGGCAATTAACTGCAGGAATATAACACTATTGATTGTGCGGCAAAGAAATAGCCAGTTTGCATTACATTGCAGCTTATTGCCAATATTAAGCTCGGTACTAGTCATTAAAAAAATGCTCTATTCTTGACCTACAATTTATGAATTGTGGTTAATTTTGGACTTTTACAGAAAAATTACCTTCTATCCCTCACTGCATTGTTTTATACAATTTGTTCTATAACTCAGTATTTTGGGTCTCAAAATTTGTGGGAACCAAACACAATCTGATGGATATTAATGACTGTCATTGTGTTTAAATGCATTGTGAAACAAATCTGCTCTTCTGTGCTGAATGATTCTAAAAGACATAATATATTGAAATTGAAGAAAAAATATCTAAATATGGCAATCCCTGAATAAGCTACTTGAAAATAAAGAGTTCTATGATTTGTAATTGTAGCCGTGGTGTAGAGATATAGACGAGACGGATAATTTCATCTATTAAATTTGTGAAAACTACAAAAAGTATATTTATAAATTCTCTATTAACGTACAAATCACAAAATTATAAATAAATCGCAAGCAGCACAAAACATACAAAACACACCCTAGCACAAGTAACATGTATAATATAAGTATTGCAGAACTCCGGTCACACAACTGACCCTAGGCAGATCTAGAATGCCAGTGAGCACCCCGATCTCTCCATGCCACATGAAGGAATGACCAAACAGAGGGTATGATGTCACACTGAATAAACATAAGGCACCCTCTCATCGGCCAAGAAGAAACACACTCTCTTACAGTAATTATGTTTAGCATGTCCAGAAAGATACATATATATACATTCTGATATTCCTACAGTAGTCCCTACCTACATTCTGTGAACAATGCAAGTTGATCTGGAGGGAAGCTGTTCATATCAATTAATAAATTTGATATTCTGAATCCCTTGTTTGGCCTTTCTCAATTTTTGTAAACATTACTCATGGATCGCTCTATATTTGCCACTTGAAAAGGTCTTCCTTGCTACCAAAGCATTTTTCGAGAAAAAAAAAGTATAATAATATTTTTTTTCTTTTTTTTCCATTTTGTCATAATAAAATTCAACTTCCCACTTTTCTGCCTTGAATTCCTGCAGTAGCTGTTTTAACGTAGGTTCGATAAGTAGGCGTATAATAGGGACCGTGAATGTTTTCCATGATTGATTATTACCTTAACCACATGTGTGCACAGTCACGTTCCATTTCAACCGAAATTACCCCCGATGAAAAACTTTCCATGTGCTGACAATAATTCCGTCCTCAGAGACACTCCTTCTGCTTCCCGGTTTGTCGTTTCTGGTGTATTTTGACAAATCATGTGATCATTGCGCCTCCCAACGGCCTCAGAATGGCTCCAAGTTTATTTGTCCCCATTAAAGTTTTTTCTCTTTTCCACCCAGAAAATTTATAAATTGCTTTCATAGCAAAGAATGAGGCAAACAGGCAGCTGCTACTATGAAACAAAAGTAGGTTTCTCTGTGAAACATCCAGTTTGGTAAAATATTGCAGAAAAGCTGAGCTGAGAGAATCCTATATCATACAGACAAATGATGCATTTCGATGGGGCCAAATTTGGCACGAGTTGTATACGTGAGTGATTGCTGTATGTAATTACTGCTAAAGAAATATATTTTTATCAAATTTGCAATTCTAAGTTGCCTGGGATGATCCAAGATCATGTAAGTGACGAATACAACCCCAACGTGGCCTATTACCTTTGGAACCTACATAACCACAGACCTCAGCACAAAAAAAAAAAAAAAAAAAAAAAATGTGTTTGCTTTAATAATGCAGAGGATTTCAACAATTGTTGATTTTTAATATCATTTGAAATATTTGGTTTTCATTTTCAGTTCTTAGAAGTTATGTTTTCTGTTTGTTGTCATTTTATTTTCTTTGTAATTTTTCTTTCTCGTTTATTTGGCTTTATGTCTTTCATTTATTTTGCTTGCTTGCAAACGTTTAGTATTTGCTTTTATTTCGCTCTTGTTTTTTTCATTTCTTTTAATTCATATGTGGATATGAGTAGTACGTACTATTGACAAGCTAATCAATAACTTTGAGTACTTTCACACGGCACAAGAAAAGGAAGAACATTTCACGATCATTTACTGTAAGAATGACTCTTTGATATGTTTGACTTTTCTTGAAGGGAGAGGGAAAGGTTGTAATGTGTGGGTGTGAGCAGTTCAGCCAGCTGTAATGAACTTGGAGAACATTTACTTCAATAGAATCATGTTTACACTTATTATCCACAGAGACCAAAAATAGAAAACGTTCGCTTGTGGTCAGTGATTCAAAAACCTTGAGTAAAGTCACAATTTTTTTTATTTAGGACAATATTTCAAGATATTGTCTATGGAGAACATTTCTATATCTATCAATATGATATATCAGTAGACACAGACATCTCAAATAGGATATATACATTTGTTTATCTATCGATATATCATATCTGTAGAAGCAGCCATCTACTGTAGGATATGTACATTTGTATATCTATCAATATATTATATCAGTAGACACAGACATCTCAAATAGGATATGTACATTTGTATATCTATCAATATATTATATCTGTAGAAGCAGCCATCTTCTGTAGGATATGTACATTTGTATATCTATCAATATATTATATCTGTAGAAGCAGCCATCTTCTGTAGGATATGTACATTTGTATATCTATCAATATATTATATCTGTAGAAGCAGCCATCTACTGAAGGATATGTACATATATCTATCAATATGTTATATCTGTAGAAGCAGCCATCTACTGAAGGATATGTACATATATCTATCAATATATTATATCTGTAGAAGCAGCCATCTCATGTAGGATATGTACATTTGTATATATATCAATATATTATATCTGTAGAAGCAGCCATCTACTGTAGGATATGTACATTTGTATATCTATCAATATATTATATCTGTAGTAGCAGCCATCTACTGTAGGATATGTACATTTGTATATCTATCAATATATCATATCTGTAAAAGCAGCCATCTCATGTTGGATATGTACATTTGTATATCTATCAATATATTATATCTGTAAAAGCAGCCATCTCATGTAGGATATGTACATTTGTATATCTATCAATATATTATATCTGTAGAAGCAGCCATCTACTGTAGGATATGTACATTTGTATATCTATCAATATATTATATCTGTAGAAGCAGCCATCTCATGTAGGATATGTACATTTGTATTTATCTGTAGAAGCAGCCATCTCATGTAGGATATGTACAATTGTATATATCTATAAATATATTATATCTGTAGAAGCAGTCATCTCCTGTAGGATATACTGTGCAATTGATTCTCTTAACATTGTCGAGTCTTTCTGGTTTCATTTGGAAAGTCTTTTATGACACCAAGCTCATCTAATGAAGTCAGCCACCCAAGCAGATAAACCTTTAAGACAAATAAAAGTTTTTTCTCCCTGCCCTTTCAGCGGCAAATTTCTCTCTTACTCAGATTGTCAGACTGAAATCATTTATTATTATTTTCTCCTATTGAGGCTGTTTTGTTTCATGGCCAATTATCTTCTTCGTGAGCTGTTGCTGAGTTTTGTTCAAATATAAAATTAATATTATTTTGACCTTGCAATCAACGAGGAGATATATAGTTTGTTTATTTCCAACGTCTCGGAAGACTTTGCTTGCGGATGTGAGTTGGAATTGGTTCAGAAACATTTTGAAAATAAAGTCAGTATTGAAGGCAATATATGCCTTGTATGTAGAACTATATAGTAAAGAAAATAATGTAAAGAATGATTAATAAAGGGTTTTTTAATCTCTTCAATTTCACAAGGTAGCCCAAACATGTTCCATTTCATGTAAATAATTAATGTAAACCCTTATCCTTGTTGAAGTGGCTTCAAGTAGTTAATTAGTTACACCTCAGAAGCAAGTGTTTAACTAGTGAAACATGAAAAGTATGCCTTGGTACTAATAGAAATATCCAACACACATACCGTTCAAAGGCACATTTTTGTCCCTTTTATCAGAATGAATGTTTTAGTATACTGCCCTGATATGAGCTTATGGTTAACATCACATTGACACCAGGAGATGGGAGAGGGGGGGGGGGGGGGTTAAGAGATTGTTGAAATGAGACTGAAATCAGATTTTTAAACATAATTAGTGATTTTTTTTTAAGTTAAACAAATTTCCACAAATACCTCTTAGGGCAATCTGTTTAAAGTAACAATTTGACATTTTTCCAGTCATGAACTGTATAACTCTGGCATGTGTCAGTGTGCACCTCCAAATCCCTCGCCCGGCCCCACACCACACCATTCTCCAAACCCCTCACCCGGCTCCACACCACACCACACCATTCTCCAAACCCCTCACCCTGCTCCACACCACACTATTCTCCAAACCCCTTGCCCGGCTCCACACCACACCATTCTCCAACCCCTCGCCCGGTCCCACACCACACATTCTCCAAACCCCTCGCCCTGTCCCACACCACACCATTCTCCAAACCCCTCGCCCAGCCCAAGACCACACCATTCTCCAAACCCCTCGCCCGGCCCCATACCACACCATTCTCTAAACCCCTCACCCGGCCCCACACCACACCATTCTCCAAATCCCTCGCCCGGCCCCACACCACACCATTCATACATATATATGCTATACATGCTATAATGTTCTTAGTCAAAAGATCTTGTTCTCCCATGATTAATAGGTGCTGCAGCATTTCTGCTCATGTCACCCACCCCCCCCCCCCCCTATCCCCCTGTCCTGTCCCCTTTCTTAGTCAATGGTTTTTGAGTCATTTTACTGATGGTTGAGCCCTACTATCTAGACCTCATTGTGGTTTTGCTTTTATATGATGTCCTTTTTCAAACGGATACTTCATCTAGTAGGTCATACTTTGATGCATAGATTTTGTGTTTGACTATAGCTTGTACTACTACTGCTGTTCTTCAGTTATACATAGCTCGCCAGGTTTTACATTAGGATGAATTATGTCAATATGAAGTCAAGTGAAAGGATAACTTTTATGGTTGACATTTTCAAAGATTTGCCCGAGGGCAACAAGTTGATCACCTGCTCTGACTGAAATATCTGCTAATGATTTGAATGGCAAAGCAGTAACTCCACTAATTCTAGTTGTGAGGTACATCTTGAATAAAATGCTTAAAGGAACATATTGATTTGTAAAAATAAAAAAAACTTGTTATGGAATTTAATTGATTTGTATTTACTAAGATTTGCTGTATCTGACATAAGAACATGCACTAATTACAAGGTATCAAGCACTAAGACCAAGTGAGAGCATTGGATATCTTTATAGACAATAGGTGTGTATCACGGCAAAAGCATATAAATTGAAAAACCAAGTAAGATTGTCGGAATGGTTTTGTTTTTATGTTGCTACTAGTAAATTATATATATATGGGCAAATACACAGTAAACCAACACGATATGATAACATAGAGGTTTTCCTCCCCTAAAATTGATATTTCCAATGTTCTGTAATGTTCAATATTACTCATTTGAAGCAAAGAGCTAGAGTAAAAAGTTTCAACTTCCTACTTGAATTTTGAAAAAATGGCCCATTAGAATCCTATAGGAAAATAACGGTTGAACATTGACATACGACAAGAAAATACAACGGTTGCAAACGTTGACATACATCACATAGATGGCAATTTTTCATAAAGTTTGAAACATACTTAGTCTTTGACCTTTTCCTATGATGGCATACAGTCATGTCTAACTCACAACCAAATTAGAGTAATATATGATGTATATATGGGCCTTTACACAGTAAACCAACACGAAAATCAACACATGCAGTTTTCAGTATTGAAATTGGTATTTTCTTTGTTCTATTAGGATGAGTGTTAGTTAATTGAAGCAGAGAGATAGCATAGAAAGTTTCAACATCCTACTTGAATTTTGAAATTTTGGTCCATTGGAATCCTATGGGAAATATAACGGGCGAACATTGACATACACCA
>JAIPMN010002057.1:0-10632 GCA_020650975.1 Apostichopus californicus | reverse complement strand
TATATATACACACACACACACATGGGGATGGTGAGGGCATGCTTAGGTTACTTGGGGAAGGTGAGGGCATAAAATCTAATTCTTAATATTTGAGAGAAGAACAGCTAATATGTTGTAAAGTAAGTTTGATCCGTTGGAAGATAGTTGGGAACATGAAACAAGAAAAACAGTTTTAGATTGCTTTCTGTTTAATCTCATATTAGAAATGAAGTTTGGTTTGGAATTAACTGAGTTGTTGAAGTGGAGATAGTTTTCTGATAAAGGTAGCAATGTAATGGGAGTAAGTGTGAGCAGATTCTGATCTTTATTAAAATCAGACAGGAAAAGGGAAATGTTGGGAGAGCGATGTTGTATATGAACTGAGTGGAAGAAATACCTTTTATTCTTAAATAGTGTTATACCAACAATTATTAAAAGTCACTAATTACCATTTATAAAATGCTGACAATGCTGTTGATTGGTATCATGTTAATTTATTGATGAGTTTCACTGCCAGGTAGGGTGTTTAAGGTGAGATGTAAATGAGCCAGAGTCTGTAAATAGCTGTCATTTTAAACTCTTATGTCATTTTAAACTGTGTTGAGTTATGTCAAACTCATACAATGTTTAATCCAACTTTGCATGAATATATTGCTCTATATTGTTTTTGTGTTTTTTCTTCTTAAATCCTTTTTTTATGAGAGCCTGTTTACAGCATTGTAAATACCTAATAATCATGTACTTATTTCATTTTGCTTAAACTAAACATTGTTGTTGATTTTTTGGTATCATTAATGCATCAAAATGACATACAGTTGTTAACATCAAAAATGCACTGTTCACTGCATGAGGAGGGTAAACCAGTGCTCTTGAAAATTGCTAGCCTATGCTTCCAAGCCTTTTTGTATGTCTTTCATAAAATTATTTAACAAAAACAAAAAGTTTTGTCAATACATTATGTGTCATTGAACTAATTCAACAGTGTGGCATTCACTCCAGCAAAATTAGTTGTGTACATATTAAATAGTACGGGAAAAATAATAAAGGCAGTTATAAGGAAGAGTGTTTTTGTGATGATATCAAAGCTATGTATTCTATGATTGGTATTTTAAGTTAGTCTTAGCAAATTAACATATTCGGTGATTGCGTTCTGACATTTATTTAAGAAAAATCATTTCCAGAAAAGCAACAAATTATTTTAATTGCATACAGAACCTGTCTGTTTGGTTAGGTCTTATATTTTAATTTTTCGGATAATTACATCACAAGTATTTCAGATCTTTAAATCACTCACAAAATTCTTTTCAAAGTTATTTTTCGAGTAATATCAGTGTTTCATAACTATTAGTTAACTCAAAAGAGTTCTCATCAAAAGTTGTTTACATGTGTGTGTTATTAACATCGATGACACACACAGAAAATATGCTGAACCTGATCATGGTAACTGTAAATGTATTTCTCCATAAATTTGTTGGTGATTTTTTGCCTTCACATGAAAATATGCATCCCCCCCCCCCCAAAACTTCTCTAAAATACAACAGAACCACTGTTTGCTAATGCCAGCTGCCACTGCCATCATAACCTTTCCTTTGATATGCAAACTGAGTATTGTACATAACGTTCTTTTTGTCAGTATTGATTTGAAACAGCCAGATCTTTTATGTGATCAACAGGTGATCAAATCTTCCGATTGTTTTATCTTCCAGTTATAGTTTTTGACATTATCCTTGTATTTTCAATAGCTGATTTTAAAAACAATTGTAGTTTAAACTGTTTTAACTTTCAATTAATTATAGTTAATTTTTATATCTACTTAAATTAAAGATGGCATTTTGTGCATGTGTGCAAGTAAATTTGAGGAGTATTGAAAATCATTTTAACAAGGAAGTGAAAAGTTTATCTATGTTTGTTGGAAATAACTGTTGGGTGCATTTGTCGTAAGAAAAGTAACTTTTAACTCATTTAAACTGGACTTGAGATTTATTAAAAAATTTAGTCATAGTTAAAGAACGAAATGTTAAAAGCAACTGTTAATTACCACACATTAATATATGCTTACATGTGTAAGTAAGGGAAAGTCTAGTTGGGCATGATTTGTGATTAGCCTCAAAAGTCTGCTAGTTAAGTTAATTTGAACAAAACTGGTTTCTTTCCATACAACTGGAATCTAAATTGGGCATGCATTTTTATAAGCAGAGTTTGGGTAGTTTTTGGTCTGGCCCAGGCAAAGACGTTTCTGTTCATGTGAAGACAGAAAACTTGAGACACTAGACACCTCCTTTTTTTGTACAAAATACAAGCATTGTTTTAAGACAACCTAATATTGCTGTTAAGTCCTTACGGGTTGGCTGTCCTGTTGCCCACTTCTCGTTATTTTTGTTATTATGGATCAGCATAGTGTTTTGTGCAAAGTATTTCACAGGGAGTGTCAAGGGAACTTTGTTCTCCAAGTCAATATCTATGGATTTGCAGACTCAACAGAAGATGTCAAATTCGATTGTTTGGAATAGTAGAAAACTCCTGTAGACATTGTTAGAAAAGATAGTCACTATATGGAGAAGTCTTGTTGCTGATATCAATATTTCTGTCTTTTAGTTGAACTTGATAAACCTTGGTTGTTAGTCATGTAAGTTTTTGTTGAGGAAGTCTGAAGTTTCAAATTAATCCCACTATTTCTGTTCCTAATTTTTGTAGGTTTAAGAAGGTATACAGGTGATTAAGTTTGGTTAAAGTGTTATTATTCTGTTCTACATTGATCATCAGCTGTGAATTGTGTACAAGTTTTCTGATGATTGTAATAAGAAAATGTTAAAATTAATATTCTGTTTTCTTTTTTGTTTGCTGTTTGAAGTAATTGAAGGACTTATTTTCATCATATTGAACTATATATATTGCATATACCCCAGCAGCAGCAGCAGACCAGTAAATACTTCAACTACTTCCTCTCACAGCCCTCTCCTTCTTAACCCCCTCCCCCACCTCTCATTTTCCCTAATGTTTGTGATGCCTGCAACTTCAAGCACTTGTGAATAATTTATATTCATCTATTAATTAAATACGACATGTCAGGGGATCTAGTGCGTGGAGATTTCTGGCCAAGATATTTGTATTCAGTAGAATTCTATCTTTAATTTACCAGCAGGCTCCTTAATTTTACTACTTCAAAGAAAATGTGCAAGATTAAATTCAGGAATATTCTTTTAAATTATGACATTATCTCCCAGGGTGACCTTGACCGTTTGGTTCACTTCCAAAAATGACCCTCCACAGAAAACTATAGGTGCAGAGTATCAAGTACTTGAAGTTATCCTGTTACCAGAAATGGAAATGTTTAGTGACATAGTATAAACAGAAAGAAAGCCAGTCTGGGTTTGTGATTCCTTGCTCTATCTGACTAATAATGTTTGCTCTACATAGAGCAAGTGAGTTAAATTTGTCCAAGAATTAAGACAGAACCATTATTTGTAGAACTCCCTTGTGGGCATCAACTATTTCATTCACTGGTAAGGGTTTTGTAGTATAGAATTTTTATTCCAAAATGTTTCAATATCCAGACAGAACAGTCTTTCTATGTGAAATAGACAAAGTTAAAGTCATGCAGTTTAAATCACAGAGAAAATGGCCAATTTTGAACCAATTTGAGATAACCTATTTACCCCTTGAGGCAATCTTTGCCCATTTGAGAAAACCTTTTGATTCCTTGAATAGCTCCGAGGGTGAAAACTGACAACCAGTTTCAGTGAAGGTTTAAAACAACACTCTCAAAGAAGATTTCATTTCCTGGATGATTGTATGTTTCTTAGAGACCCTTCACAAAACTAAACTGACCTGAATTTGACCAAACTATGTTCACAATTTAAAGAAAATCATACCATTGGAGAATTCACAGATTAATTGTAGATTTAACTTGGTGTTATCTTGTTTATAGATTTTGAAACCTGTGGACACACCTGTGGACCTCATGTGATCTTTGAGCTCTACCAATTTCAATAGGGTTCTTGAACTCACCAAGCTGGATCTACTTGATACCAGGTATACCAGGTTTGTTGAGATATCAAGCTGTGTTGAAAGTCAGTCATTCCAATAGTAAAGTAAATGCTAACACAAGAGCCCAATGGCACTATCCAAAATTGAGTCCAGAATAACATTGCCCAAAAAAGATTTGGGCAGCAAACAAACCAAACAAACATTTGGTCCCAAATTTGGCATCAACATAGTGTTGGACCCAAATGGGCCTAAAATATGTATGCCCACATGTACCAGCTGTTAACCACAACTGTAGTCCAAGTTTGGACACAATCCGACCTAAGATTGTGGGGTTATTGCTATTGTAAATTTTGGGCCCTCCTAAAATATTGGGCCCTCCCAAAAATTGGGCCCAAATCCAATTTTGCACCTAAAATGGTCCGAAAAATATTCAGCCCAAACAAACTGACTGCAAAATATATTTGCCCCCCAATAATAGAAACAAAACAGGTGGGCTGTAATGGTACCAAATAGATTGGGCCCAAAAGTTTGGCCCCAAAGAGTGTGTCACAAATTGCATTTGGAGTGTAAATAAAATTTGGGCCCATCCAGGCCAAAAATGCACCTGGAATATTTTGGTGCCCAGATGGTCCCAAAAAATGTAGACCTTCATGTACTAGCTACTAAACAACAACTGCATTCCAAGTTTGGATACAATCCAAAGTTTAAAGTTGTGGGCTTATTGCAAATTTAATATTTAATGGCCTAATTGTTTCAAAACACATGTACACACTAAGTAGTTACATCACCATGTCACATACATATAAACTAAGTTGGACATACGGTTGCTGAGATATTGACATTTTAACAACTTTTTGTTTTAAGCCCAGCCCACTCGCTAATATTAATAAGGTGGGATCCAAAATCAATAGGGCACATCTACTCATTATAGGGCATCTCTACCAAGTATGACATTGATTCAACTTGTGTTTGTTGAGATATTGTGTTTACAAGCCGTTTTTGACGATTTCCCATTTATCCCCACCCACTCATGAATAGTAACGTGGTAAAAACTGTTGTTGAAGATAATTTACTATGTAGTTACATCACACTACCAAGAATGAACTAAATTGGACATACGGTCACAGAGATATTGACATTTTATGAATTTTCTGTTAAACCCTGTCCACTCATTAATTTTCAAGTACTAAGGGAACCAACAACCATAGGGCACATCTACACAGTAAGCATATACCTACTGAGCATGACATTGACTCAACTTACGATTTTTGGTTCCTTGCTTTAGCAAAAGGAACCTATGTAGTCAGGTTTGCGTGTATGTGGGTGTGTATGTATGTGTGTGCGTGTGTGCGTCTGTGACACTTGCTTGGGTACACTGTTACTCAACAAGGGAAAGTTGGACTTAACTCAAACTTGGTATATAGATCCGCCATAGTGAGAAGGTGTGTCCTATTGTTTTTGGTGCCTGTGAAGGTCACCAAAGGTCAGTTAGAGGCCAAAAACCCAAAATATTAAAACTGCAATAACTCCCAGTGCCAATGTGCGACAAGGTTGATATTTTGGGACAAGTTGTGTACTGGTTAGGAGAACATTTTGAAATTTAACATTCATGTGATCCGAGGTTACCAAAGGTCAATTAATGTTAAAAAACAAGTATTTTCGCGATAACTTGAGAACGAATTGTCCGTTAGGGTTGGGAGTTGCTTCAATGTAATCCAATTGTCGACCCGCATCTGGGTGACCCTTGACCTCAATTTGACCTCTAGTGACCTTTAAGTGTTTTGGGGATTTTTAGTTTCGATGCTATTTTCAGATGTTAAAGGTACCTTCTGATCATAAATGTCAATGGGTTGACCCCTTTGTGACCTTCGTGTGCGAAGTTATACGAGGTCAAAGTTAATTTTCAGACATTTAATGCAATAACTCCCAGTGCCAAGGTGTGACACGGTTGATATTTTGGGACAAGTTCCAAATGGTATAGGGGTATATTTTCAAACTTAACGGTCATGTGGTCCGAGGTCACCAAAGGTCAATTAACGTTAAAAAATAGTATTTTGGGGGGAGAAAATGGGCAAATAAAAAATGTTTGAATTTTTAGTTTTGATGCTCTAGTTAGGTCTCACCGATCAAAAATGTCAATATGTTGACCCCCGGGTGACCTTTGTGTGTGAAGTTATGTATGTATACAAGTTCAAAGTAAATTTTTAGACATATAATGCAATTAACTCCCAATGCCAAGGTGTGACATGGTTGATATTTTGGGACAAGTTGTGAATGGGGTGGTGGAACATTTTCAAACTTAACGGTCATGTGATTTGAGGTCACCAATGTTACCATATCTGTTGACCCGCTTGTAAGTGACCTTATCTTTCTTACATTTTCGACGCCATATTCAGATCTCAAAAGTGCCTTCCGATCAAAAATCCGATCACAATTTGTGATCACAAAAGTGTTGGCTATAGTGTGGGTTACTTTATGGGTACATGTAGGACCACAATTACTTTTTGAGCCCAATCTTGCTTGATAATATTATGTGTATTGTCATATACCCCTATGCAAGGAACCACAGTGCCCTTGGGCTCTTGTTTAGATATTATGTTTACAAGCTGGCCGTCACATACACACACACATGCTTGCACAGTTGCAAAGGTTACTGAGCCTTCGGGATCGTATCCAAAAATGTTTTAAGACTGACCTGAAACTGGTCATAGACCTCTGCAGAAAATAATAGGGTTTATGTGCTCAAGTAAGGTAGATACACACAGCAAGTATGAAGTATATCAAATCTGCCAAGGAGGCATCACATACATATATATACACGCACACATAACATCATCACTAAGAAGCCTTTGGCAAGGAGTCAAAAAATTGCCATAAATAGCAGGGTATTGAATAAGAGGACATGAAATTTATTAGATATATATACACAGTATTCACATACTTACAAAAAAGAGTTCTCTTTTAAGACAACCAAAACTGCATTCTTCATCTCTAATGATTTTTTACCTTACTGGCTAAGTAAACAAATCCTTGTTCAGGCATTTTGCATAGGTCAAACAAAAGCAGATCACCAAATTATTATTATTATTTTTTTCTTTAACAAAGGTTTGTTGTAGCCATTCAGTATCTTCCAGGAGCCCAGTACTCCATTCCATCTCATCTGTACTGCCACCAAATGCTGTGATCTTGAAAGTGCTTTCCTGTCTGGTTAAGAAATCTAAAATTATTTCCAGACATTAAGAAGAGTCAAATAAGAAAATGTCTCAGTGAGGAAAACTGAGACAGGTGGGCTGCACAAGATTAAAAATGACAATTGTTGGGTATTCTATACCCTCAATTGTTGTGTTACCATATTTACAGTATACCAATTCACTGAAAATTCTCATCCAGTTAATTAACTAAGTACGCAGATCAATGTGCCTAACAAAATCTTATTTCAGAAGTGTCATTTTGACAAAATTATTCAATGATCCTCCAATGTTATGCTTTTAAAACTTTAATAATAGAGGAACCAAAGGATACAATTTGGCCACTAATATGGCTCAAAATAATTTTAAAATACCTTCCAAATATACTTGTAATAAATTCATTTTAAAATAAGACTAAATCTTTATAACACCCAAAAGAAAATGAAAAATAACAATCAACTATTAAAGAACTTTGATTTCTTTGTAGAGTAAAAAATACAAACATATTCTTGATTTGTTACCTTTAAGGATATATTTTCTATATTATTATTTCTTTTAGTTCTCATAAAAAATGATTCACTTATTTGAATAGTGTTTTCAATTTCAATTAGTAATCCTTTCAATAAAACAAAATATGAAGGGAGGACTTACGTAAAAATCTAAAAGAAGAAACTTTGATGGATGGTTCAATCCAGTTCAAAGAGGTGAAAGGTCGTAGGCATGACTTTCAGAGGTCTTCCACTTTAACATGCAACAACAAATAGAGGCTGTTGCTCTGTTTAATATGCAACAACAAATAGAGGCTGTTGCTCTGTTTAACATGCAACAAAATATAGATGCTGTTGCTCTGTTTAACATGCAATAACATATTAGAGGCTGTTGTTCTGTTTAACATGCAACAACAAATAGAGGTTGTTGTTCTCTTTAACATGCAACAACAAATAGAGGCTGTTGCTCTGTTTAACATGCAACAACATATAGATGCTGTTGCTCTGTTTAACATGCAACAACATATTAGAGGCTGTTGTTCTGTTTAACATGCAACAACAAATAGAGGCTGTTGTTCTCTTTAACATGCAACAACAAATAGAGGCTGTTGCTCTGTATAACATGCAACAACATGTAGATGCTGTTGCTCTGTTTAACATGCAACAACATATTAGAGGCTGTTGTTCTGTTTAACATGCAACAACAAATAGAGGCTGTTGTTCTCTTTAACATGCAACAACAAATAGAGGCTGTTGCTCTGTTTAACATGCAACAACAAATAGATGCTGTTGCTCTGTTTAACATGCAACAACATATTAGAGGCTGTTGTTCTGTTTAACATGCAACAACAAATAGAGGCTGTTGTTCTCTTTAACATGCAACAACAAATAGAGGCTGTTGCTCTGTTTAACATGCTACAACATATAGATGCTGTTGCTCTGTTTAACATGCAACAACATATTAGAGGCTGTTGTTCTGTTTAATATGCAACAACAAATAGAGGCTGTTGTTCTCTTTAACATGCAACAACAAATAGAGGCTGTTGCTCTGTTTAACATGCAACAACATATAGATGCTGTTGCTCTGTTTAACATGCAACAACATATTAGAGGCTGTTGTTCTGTTTAACATGCAACAACAAATAGAGGATGTTGTTCTCTTTAACATGCAACAACAAATAGAGGCTGTTGCTCTGTTTAACATGCAACAACAAATAGAGGCTGTTGCTCTCTTTAACATGCAACAACATGTAGATGCTGTTGCTCTGTATAACATGCAACAACAAATAGCAGGCTGTTGCTCTGTATAACATGCAACAACAAATAGATGCTGTTGCTCTGAGAAGGGTCTTTGTTCTCTTCCTGCAATCTTTGTGTGACAAGACATTTTTTTTTATTTGGTAATATGGTTGTGAACTGTTGGCTTACAGAAGCCTATATCGATGCATACCTTTCCAGAAGCTCCTGTGGTTTAGCACTTCTTTGCAAAGTGAGGCATTATGTCATTTTATCAAAACCAAGTGGTAAGCTTATGCATTAATATTAACCAATCATTCTGCCAAGACCAATCAAAATAATTAAAAGTTGAAACTTGCAGAAGAAAATCAACTTATGAAGCTCCTGATGAGCATAAGAGTTAAAAATGCAAATAAAATGCAAATAAAAAGGAATAGGCTTGATTGACCTCCAATCACTGCTTTTTACCATGGATGGGTTCATAACTCAAGAGGTAATTCATTCAAACCTGATCAAAGTAAGAGGGGGAAAAACTAAATTAAAATAAAATTAATCAAGATTAGTAATCAGCTAGTTCATGGTTATTAATATCCAAAATGAAAATTAAAAATACTTAAACCATGTGCCATTAGCTTCTCTAAAAAGCCTAGAACATTATTTTTTTTCAGGTAGTATAGCTGCATGTAGATTTCAAAAAGGAAGAAAATAAATTTAAGCTGCATTTTGTGTTTTCATTTTGAATTTAAAATATTTGAAAATTTTATCTTATTCTTAGAATATGAGTAAAAAATAATCTGTTTCTCTTTCCTGTAGTTCGTTGTTTCTAAAGGCTACCCAACAAATAACCATAACATATACAGAGGTAGGCAAAACACCTTTTAAGTTCTGGAGATAAAAGATAAGTGAAAGCAATTCCATTGTTTAGACCGAGGTGTTTGCTAGATTAAATAAGAAAAAAATCATAGAATAATTTGTAAGGCCTGCATGCTGCAAATAGAGAATGTGAGTAAACAGAGGTAGGCTTACATAAGAATTCAAATTAACAACAACCGTACAAGTTAATAGTTATTTAAGAAACACAGAACACTTTTTGAAAGAAAAGGAAATGAGTTAAATATGTTTTAGCAGACCAAAGAGGAAAACAAAGTAGCTACATTCAACACCATGAAAACAACTAACATAAAAGGTAATGCAAAAGCAGCAAGAAACTATGTGAAGTAAAAACAAAAAAGGAGGTATATTGAGGTAGTTACAACGACCAAAATGAAACAAATTATATGTTTTCTTTGTTTCATTATTATTTGTTTATGCAAATCAAAAGTGAAGATCATAAATAAAAGCAGTAACAATAACCAGTCATCCATTGGGCTGGATGAGTGAAATCCATCTTTAACACCTAGAAGCAGAAACAGCACTAAGTACCTTAAAAACCTTACAAGACTTTCATTCAAATCAAGATTTTATTGGATAATTTTGTATCAGTATTTTAGTGAAGAAGATATTATGAAAATAAAAGCATGAAATTTTGTGTTCATATATCCAGATTTGGAAGATAAACAATTTAAACTTTGGGCAGTGATGAGTCCTACTATAATTAATGCATCTATCTGATAATATCTATACAAATATATATGTATATATCTACATATATATATATATATATATGGGCCTTTACACAGTAAACCAACACGAAAATCAACACATGCAGTTTTCAGTATTGAAATTGGTATTTTCTTTGTTCTATTAGGATGAGT
>JAIPMN010002056.1:0-15774 GCA_020650975.1 Apostichopus californicus | reverse complement strand
CCCCCCCCCCCCCTGGATACGCCCCTGCTAAGAACTTAAGCTTATCGATCAAAAGTTAAGGACTGAAAAATCCTTTTAAATGTCAAATTTCTGATTGAAATGGTTTGAACTCCTGCTGATATTGTTTTTCATGTTTCTTCTCCTTCATGAGCGATTCCTTAGATACTATTAAAAGACAATGCTTTGAAGACGAGGGTGTTGCCGCCAATATCACAAATTTATCTCACAAGAAAGTAAAAAGACTGATCACACTTATTAGCAAACCCAATAGTGTATTATGAAATGTTTCTATATACAACAACCTAACACAAACAAGACGTACTACACATGCGTTTCTAAATTCCAAAATGTTAGATATTTATCATGTTTTATATAGATGTCATACATACTATAACTCCAGAGTCCACCATATACGGTGTGAAATCAGCAGAGAGAAAATACAATAGGGTTGACTCGCCTCGAAAAATGTAAATTTTATCTTCAGAATTGACGACTGGTTGAATTTGGGCCTTGCAACAGACTATAAGTTTAGCAGACGATCATTTGGAGGGCATTTTGTAGTAAGTGTAAGCTGCTCTACTATTAGAGGCTTAACGGTAAAAAAAGACTGTGTTCGTGGCGGCAACAACCTGGGGTCAAAATAAATCTCTTACAGTTGATGCACATTAACACATCCTTGCTGAGAGTATCACCTTCAAAACATGTAATTATGGTTAGTTTATGATTTGCTAAGAGTTAGGAAGCCAACAGCGGCTTATAACAACTCCACGGAAGACTCCATCCAACAATACTGCACAGCAGCAGCAATTTAGACATTTATCAAGAGAATTGGCTTCCTGGTGAGATGTTTTTGGACAGAAACATTGTGCGGGTCGCGAGTTGTTGGGGTGGGGGGGGGGGGTATTTAGCTTGGTGTTCCGTCTGTTCTCTCCACGGGTCCACATTTAATATTTCCTTTGAGAGTTTTTCATGAAACGTTTTTCTGCTACACAGTCGACGAAACAACGAATTCAGAAAGCATTAGTCATGTGACTGCGGCTAGTAACTGACGATTGGACTTAACGTGTTCGAAGCTTTCCTCCTAAGCCCAACCATTATATGAGAGTATTTATTCACCCAGTATGTGCTATATGTATTTCTTTACATTAATGTGATCTACGAAAAAGGAATTAGTCGAATCGCGCATTATAATGAAGGTGTAAACATTTGTTTTTAAATAAAGTATGTACTTACATTACGTAAAACACCGAATGTAAACATTGGTTACATCCATAATATGAATTCAATAAAGGAAGAGAAAGAACAATTAAATTTAGTATAAGTCATGATATTTATTCTACAAAATCAGTCAAAATGATTTCATGTAGAGACATGTAAAAATATATCCTTATCTTTTGCAATGTAAAGTAACCAAAGAAAGGTTTCAGATGGGAACTTTTCGCTTGCAACCATATATCACAGCCTACATCCAAGCATTTAATACATTCAGTTATTTCAGACAGTTAAAAGATAATAGATACGTGTGAAGTGTAGGTTATATTAATTCAATTAAACATGCGATTGGTAGAAAGAATCATTTGATAAAATTAATGCGTTGACATGATACATCTTGTTTGTTTTTCCGTTCGTTTGTAGTCGTTTCTTCTTTCCATTTCTTGCTGTTTTTATACTCTCAGTGTGTTTATCCTTACAGTGTTTATCCTTACACTTAGCATTACAACCTTTCTGAAATAAATCTTACAATGTTCTGTTCATATACACTGCCTGGTGACTCTACTCGCCAGTGGGGTACAATTAACACCCAGGAGTCAAAACCATTATACCTGTTCATCACCATGATAATTTCTGGCCGATTGTTCTACGGAAAGTTGGCTACGTTTGGTATATTGGCAATGCCGAGTGCTACAGCCTAAAGCAACGCGTTGATATTACGTAATGTTACGTAATAAATCATGCAACCTGCAACGTCGGTTTATATTGAATCTGTGTATATGTATGTATTAGAAAACTCAATTGTTCATCACTCTAAATGATATTCACATTGCAGTGGCAACGACAACATGCACTACAGTAGCGACGGCCGCCTATATACTTCAGTGGTGACGACAACATGCACTGCAGTAGCGACGACAACAGGCACTGCAGTAGCGACGGCCGCCTATATACTTCAGTGGTGACGACAACAATGCACTACAGTAGCGACGACAACATGCACTACACTAGCGACGACAATATGCACTGCAGTAGCGACGGCCGCCTATATACTTCAGTGGTGACGACAACATGCACTACAGTAGCGACGACAACATGCACTACAGTAGCGACGACAACATGCACTGCAGTAGCGACGGCCGCCTATATACTTCAGTGGCGACGACATACACCCCAGTGGTGACAATATCAACAGATGGAGTGGTGACAACATAGACAATGTAGTGGCGACAAAATCATTCCAGTGATAGTAACGACAAACACACTGTAGTGGCGACGACAACAAACAATTTGTGGCGAAACACATACTGTGGTGAAAAAAAGGTCATTAGCAGTGTCTCTAGGGGTATAGCTATATTCCAACCTAGTGTACATGTGGCCTTTGAGGTACCATGAATGACGGAGGCAGTATAACAATTAAGTCTAGTAGGCCAAAGCTGACCATTCTTGATCTTTCTGGTATATGCGTGTGACTTTTAAATGCTTGGTCACAGGCCTACATTTCATAAACACTTTCACCGATTACGGTTTGGTTTGCGATGTGTCGATCTACCCTATCCAATAGATTGTATGTGTTTTCTTGAGGCAGTAATTCCGGTTGAAAATCACCTTTAATCTCATAGGTCGATTCTTCCTGTGACATCACAGGGGTGTTTTCGTAGTTTATCCTATCGTTTACGTTCTTGTAATTGCCCTCTGGATTAACGACGCTCGCATTCTCTGGTGGCAGTGATTTGTCAGTTTGTGAATATGTCTGTTCGTTCGAGTTTTCTTTTGAATAACCAACTTTATCGGCCTCTATTGTTACCTCTCCTTGACCTGCAGTGATATTCGGTTGTTGTCTACTTTCCTGATTTGGTATTTCTTTGGAGTTAATAGATCCGCTGCTTATGTTTCCATCGTCTTTCTTCTTTTTCTTGTTAACTTGAGTGTATAACGGTAACGGTGTGTCTTCATCGCTGATCTGGTCGTCGTAAGACGGTATATTGTCTTGGGTTAGAGAGCTGCTTCCTTTCTTGGTGTGCTTATTGGAATCTGTTTGAAAATATGAATAATTCTGCGAGTAAATTTACTTGATGTCACGGCAACATCATAAAGAAATTTGATGCGAGTAATGACATAAACTGAGACGTAACTCAACACGCCGGGATCTGGATGCTAATCACTCTTTTCCCAATACTTGAATACCCCGAACCAACCGTAAAGGCATATGGGAAAATCAACGAACTTGTGTAAATTAAAACTCAAGAGGTTATAATTTTTCAGTGCCGTGTTCAGATTAATCGATAAATCGATATATAACATTTTTTAATTCAACTGACCTATACACTCCATTAACATCTGGCAAAGTTTTCGATTTTGTTTTGTAACATTATAAGGTTTATTAACATTTATCTTTTTAAATTGTTTTGCTGGAGGGAATGTTTCTTCCTGATTACATTTCCCGTCTGAGGGAGCCGACGACATTTAATACAGCTATTAGATCATTTATATTCAAAAAAATACTTCAATAGTACAACAAGCAATTTATCGAGCGTTTAACTCTCCGAGCTTAACCTATTATAGCTTTAGGTTTCATTAGTTTAATTGGCCGTGCTAACAACCACAACTTTATTATTATGTCCTCAGCACCTACAAAGTCCGCCCTTCAAGAATAACTGCATGCAGACTTTTAGTGAGTACCGTTATCTAAACAGTGGTGTGGCTAAATTGTAAGGGCCAACAGTTTTAAAAGTGACAAACTGGGGCCTTCACTCTTACTTCATCCAAACTGCACTGGACACAGAGCCATAAATGTAAAATGTATGTTAGTTCTTTCGGCTGTCTTACTTGAAAGATCCGTTGGCTCAAAATATTGGAACCTACCCTTTATGGCCCCTGAAAACTGTCAGGCCCTGTTTCAGTGAGCCGCCTCTTGTTTTTACATTTATTCCCGTTTTTATGATGTTCACCTAAACTATGCTTAAACGGCTGGACCAATGATGACGCAATCCATGGACAACAATATACACAACACTCGTGTACTACATCCAACACCATTCATCATCTCTGACAAATTTGAAATACATGTTTACTCTACGGTTGTCCTGTAGTTTTGCGTTACTTCTGAGAAACTGACTGACTGTATGATGCTTTTGCTATAATTGTAGGCCATCCACTAAAATGATGAGCCTCTGACGTTTGAAGAGTTGATTGTCAATTCATTTCTCAAAAGGTGTACATATTAAATTTAACCCTGAATGCTGGTAGTGGTTTTTCACGTTCTAGAACATTTCAAACTTAATTTCTTTTAATTCATTAATCACTAGGGTTCATATTCACCCATACCTTATCGTAGCGATGCCTACGAGAAATGCTTCAACAGCAGTGGCAAAAATAATCATGAGAGACAAATCCATGTGGATCAAAGAAAACTTCTAAAAGTGGACCAGAAGAATATGTTATCTCAATCAATGAATCAATTATTTAGTCCTACTGTGAAGGTATACCCCAGACGTGGATATAATCACGTTAATCTGAGTAGTAATTGTGCAACGCAGTATCAATACGCAGTATACCACGAAAATAGTACTTCTACGCATAGAAAGTATAAACCGATGTCGCATAATTCGCTTTTCGCGCAAAACCCCATGCAGAAATGCATAATTACACTTTAAGGTTGGAAATTAGTGTGAACAATTGTGCAAACCAGCCATTAACAACATTTATTTCATAATTTGACAATATTTTTGCTGTCGCATTTCCTAATTTTCACGCTTTGATATGAGAAACACTGCTTAAACATTTCTGTGTTATAATATATATCTTTATTCACAAAGGGGACGTTATATCTTAAAGTTGTATAATTAAGCCATAACATTCTTAAAATTGTAATTCATTTAAATTTTTGCGTTTCGCACGTTGGTGTGGGTGTTTTTGGCGCGGTTGAAACCCCAAATCTTTCACCACGTGCAGCCAACAGTGAATTTGATCTGCGACAGGCTTTTTACGACGTGATTATGCTACTGAACAATTCAATTGTTTAACGGCAATTTCGGTTTCAACGGAAATGTTTACTTCAGATAACCTTCTCCAATGTATATCACATCCTCATATAAAACAGTATAAAATTACCTTGCACGTCAAACAAGTTCATAAAAAGTGACATTTGTATTTTACGGAAATTTCGTTACAAAGATTTACAATTTCAGCAACTAGATTTGCTTATCTTTTAAGCAAATACAAGTTATAATAAAAAAATTCAACGAATTTGGAGGGGGAAATATTTTTTTTTAGATAATTTCCTGTGTAAAACGTCGAAATTTCAACTTATTCCGCGAGTCAAACAAAGTAACAAAAAAAAAATAGGTCGGAGTAGAACACAGAATAGTATAGATTTGAGGTTTAATGTCGAAATTTCGTTATAAAGTCGAAATTTTGAGGAATAGTCCACATGTCTATATAAAGTCAAATGAAATATCTTACGATATATAGGCCTATTACTCTCGGACTCGGAATTTCGGTTCATAAAGTCGAAACTCGAAACAAAGTATAGGTAATGAAATAATCGAGCTCTTTTATGTCCTATCCGGAGTGTTTCTGAGCGGGAAGATCTTATACCCCATCACTCAACTTACCCACCCTACCGGTTTTCTGTCCTTCACTTTTTAGTTTCTTCCTATGTCACTGATGAGATACTTATTCTTCTCGGATTGTACATGCAAAGTACTCTAAGCGTTTAGGTATATAGATATGTTACAGTTTTAACATACACAAATTTGCTTACCACCGGATGAAGACTGTTTGTTATGTTTCACAGATGATTTTGTCCTGTAATGATGAAAAACATGAAGACGTTATGTCTTGATATTTATACGTTAACTTTCTATCATTCTTGGTGTCAAATATCATAGTTAGGCTAATGGATTTCTAGAGCGTATAGGAATTCAAATCATCAAAGGAAGAAATACTGTACTGGTGTTTTCTCATTCTTGAAAATATTGGTAACTGCCCATAGCAAGTGTAAAATACGTTTATATTAAAGCCAATCAAATAAAGTGGACATCAAGCAATACTCTGGTACTTTACTCGTTGAGGGATGCAGATCGTCTTCCGGGGAAATTATGTGATCGGGTTCCATTTCAAGACTAATTTTCCATTAAAAATTTACCTTAGGCAGAATTTTGGCCTTGATATGTTACAATTCAATAAAGAAGAGACACATTTGAGCGCAGATGTTTTTATAGCTATTCCGGTTTTCAAGATATTTACATTCAAATACGCTAACTCTGTGGTATGCTCTCTTTAAGGCTAAATTGATGATGACGTCGGCTCCTCAGTGCAGGCATAAATTTTACTCGCAATTGTTTTATAAATTCTAAAAACTCAACCAAAACATGTTATGTAATAAAAAAAACAGCAGGACAGTAGACAGTATTTCTCCTGATCAATTATGAAAATTGTAAACATGTCATTTGAGGCCATAAAATGTTCTGTTGTCCCATTGAGTTTTGTGTTGCATCTGACGTAAGGATCATCTAATGGAATGTGTGCTAGACTCTATTTAGTCCAGTCAAAAAATAGTATAGAAATGCAACCTAGCGTATAGCAGTGGTTTCTAACGGTCTGTAACATACCAAAATTATTTGTGTGGTTAGAGTCCTACCCATATCCTCCCTCGATAGGCTTGGACTCAATCGGCACTGTTTCAACGAGTCACAATGTTACCAATTTTACCCATTTTATAACGGTTTTTACCGAAGAAAAGTGAAATGTTTGCGTTTACATGGAAGCGTGACCTGTAGCCGGAAACCACAGGGTCCAAACCTTGGGAACACGGAACTATGTATATTACTTCCGTGATTAGAAAACGTAATACACTGTTTGGGTAATTCTGTTAGTATCACCTGCATGTGAGTTTTACTGACGCTTTGATAATATGATCACAGGAAATGACTGGGAAGCTGAAGGCTGAATGAAGTGGAGTTTTACTAAGAAATAAAGCAACCATTTTTGGGGTCAAAATTTGATATGGTGAGCTTTGACTGTATAATGTCGTTTTCACTCAAAATATCTTCCACATATATATGGATAATATGCTAGTATAACAAAGTCTCTTATATGCCTACATCAATACCGGTATCAAAACACTCGATGACGGTTATTTCAGAAAACTAGGATATTTTCAAAAGAGAAGAATTTGGTTATTGGATGTTAGGCTAAATATCTCAGAATTAATATTGCGTGTATCTGTTCATGCCGATATTGTGAGTATTTAAATGGGTAGATTGGAGAAATCGAGAAATATGGAACGTTACTCTGGTAGAAAGCCTACTATTAAATATATCAGTATGAGTCAATTTGCACAATAAATCAATTATATCACATTAGTTTATAAATTTGAAAATTTGCCCTAAGACAGAATTTTACTTCATAAAAACAAACAACAAAGTATCATTGGTTGGCAATCAAACCATTTTGTCCTTGAAAAATTTGCTCTACATTTGAGACCATAAGTCTTATGTTATCAAACCGTTTAAACGTCACAATAGCTAAAGCTGATGAGTACCCGATGGATGGGAGGATGGCAAACAGAACACAACAACAAGAGAAAAAGAGATATGCTAATCTGACAGCAAATATATTGATGATTTGATGTAGCCAAGATATAATCAAATTGTTTAAAGGTGCTATCTCAAAACTAAAGTGCTATAAAAATACAACCTGAAGTGATAGATTTGTTTTTGAACGGTTTATAAACCATGTCGAGGTTAGAATTGTTAACCATGCTTTAAACTGATTGCTTCTACTTCTGTTTCTTTAACATAGTGAATTGAAATTGACTTACCGGTTCCTCCTCCAAACGAAGATGGCTATAATCAGAATAGGGATGACAAGGCACATACTTCCCACGATAACCGCGATGTGACTAATACGGAGACCTGAGTCTCCAATGAGGGTATTGTTCACACCGAGATCGCCCCTCTGTGTTGCCGTTGTAAAGATAGTAAGCGGTTCTGTAGTTTCTATCGGGACATCTACAAGAGTTGAGAAGTGAAATTGCTGAGAGGGTAATCTTTCGGTAGTGGAATGTGACGTAGCTAATGGGTGAGAGCAATGCAAAAAGAAGAAGAAGAAGAAGAAAAGAAATGTGAGAAATGCTAATCATACAGCAAATATATTGATGATTAATTATAGACACGTGATAATCACGTGGTATCATCGTGCAGTTTGATTTCTACTGAGTCAATGAGTCTATAGAGAGGGATAATGCTAAGTGTATTGTTGGTGTAATATTTTCATTGTAAGGAAAGTCATTTACAAATTTCGGTCATTTGTTTTCATAACAAAGTAGCTTAATTCTTTCTTGCAACATCAATGGAACTTTAAGTCCAGATAAGTTTCAGAAAGTAGCGTGAAATTGGGTTTCAAGAGAAATTAGTGAAAAAGATTAGATATAACATATAAACAAAGGGAAAAAAATGAAAACTACTATTGAGCGTGCATGGTATAGTGCGTATAATTCTGTTTAGAGGGATATTCTGGTAACAAAATTTAAAACTTATATTAATACGAGAAAACCCACCATTTAAGTTGAAAGCCCCAATTCAATCAATACCCTATCCCCAACTAGATATGGTTGATTGCTAAACCTCTTACCCTGCAGGAAGTGGATCATAGCAGGTTGTCTGTAAGAGTAGTGGTTCTTCAACAACTTTACTTTAACAGTACCTTTATACTATTTTGGTTAATTTATCATTGAACCAGACATGATACATTTGGAATGTTGCTTGGCTGTTAATGTTCTCTCTGTGGTAAGAATTTCATCAAAATGCAACGGATGTGAAGAAACATTATTTTTCTTTGGCGGTAAATCATTGAAATGTAAAGAAAAACAGAACATATTTAGCTCAATTGATCTGGTGACATCATTTACCGTGCTAGAGCCAGATACGTCTACTACAATATATTACCAAATTCAAATAGGAATCGTATATTACGAAGTGCTACGAGGATATAGTTTTAACTGAATATGCAGACATGTTCAGCCATTTTACTATGAAAGCAATGAGCTTCAGTCACCAGAAGATCCCTTTAGTACTCTACAGTTCTATTTAGAAATTCTTACTCGTAGTCGTTGGCCGCGTAGTCATTAATGTTGTAGTCGGTGTCCTTTTCTTCGTTGTTCTCCTCGTAGTTACTGGTTTGGTTGTAGTTGCTGGTTTGGGTGCCGGAGGTCTAGTAATTGAAATTGCAAATTATGTGATTCTCGATAGGCATTGGCACAAAAAATGGCTATTGGAACTTCAAATGGCGATATTACAGTATAAAATATAAAAATAGATCGAAATATAACCTTTTGATTCTTGGAAGTTAGAACAAGAGTAAACGAGGATCATGTAAAGGCTAATTGTTAATCGAATATTCCGGTTCTAGTATTGTTGCATCTTACAGTGGTTCCTCTCAGCTAGTTTGCCATCCGCTGTATATAGCGTATGCCAGACACCCTCACGATATAAAGAAAGCCCAGGGAAATCCATTGTATATCTTTTTTGTATCGGAAAGCGAAAATGACTAGAAATAGAGAAGAAAGCCACTCTACCGAGTCTGCTCGGCAAATTGTATCTTTCCTTTTTCTTATACATCCCCGCAGAAGGAATGTGAGCCGGTATATGGAGAAATACACAATGTGTTACTTGTTTTACGGTATAGCCTCTGCATATGCATATGAATGGGCCGACCTCGTCCAAGTAGAAAAACTAGGTAGAGTCTACCAATAACTCAAAATGAATGCATCAACATTCTGGTCACTAAGTATTTTTTAATCGTCATAAACCCACTATCCAATGATATTTATCAAATCTGACGTGCGTGGTTGTTAAGAATAATAAGTGCGTGGCTGTTTGATTTCGGCATAAAGACAAAGACATATCCATGTGAATCTTAATCACAGACAATATACCTTACCAGGCTACGTCATTAGACTGATTGACCTCATGCAACCGTGACGTTACCCTATAGATAAATGATCATGGTTTCGGGTCTGTTTATAGCTCCATGGTCAAACGAAGCTTGCATCCTCGAGGAATGAACGATCAAAAATTCGAGGGTAATAAAAACTTTCTAAAAATTGTTGTATATACGGTAATGCGGCGTGACGTCAGTCGAGGAACTCAGCTCACTTCCGGGACGCTATGCGTACATTCTTAAACGTCTGAGAACACACAACATTACACTGTCACAGTGCTCTGTAGTAATTGAGATTTGGAGTTTTGTTTTTACGTAAATTTATCTCGTAACTGTTAAATATGCCGAGCCGATGTGTGGTTTGCAGGTTGCTCCAACACAGGTAAAGACGGATTTCACCTGCACGCTTTTCCAAAAGATGACAGAAATCGAAGAATCACGACTCATTCAAAACACTACATATACACAACGTTACGGGTGCCTGACATGTGGGCCTAAACTATTGCCAAATTACTTGTTATGACCATAGCCTAGTCCTCCTTGATGCAGCAAATGACGATTTTTTTTATTGGTTATCTAATATTTTGTACAAAACTTAAAGCCAGTTGGTTTTAGAACTATCAATACTAGATCTGCAATTTTTCTTTTGTGGTAAAACTGGCGTTGTGTTGTGATTTTACGTAACAGTTGGATGATACAATTACACGGGCTAGCCTGTTATAGAACGTCTATTAGTTAGATCTAGACCCCATGTCACCACTACTAGTACTACAGGGTTGCACTGTACAGAATGTCACATTTTCCTTGCACTGTAAGTAACAAAATTCTAGAAGCTTCGGTACGAAGTTAAGTAGCAGGATCATCGACATTCGAGATAATTTAAATCATATTATGGTCTTAATAACGGTGGTTTTGTTTATGCTCAACCGACCAGTTTCGGTTCAGGAGAGTCCAACCGTTCTGCTCGGGGACTTCAATCGGCAGCCGGCGCGTCTCGGCCATCGGGATCGTTTTACAATTCTTCTGCAAGGGGCTCAATTGGTATGGAAAAACACCGATATCTTCATCACCCTCGAAAACTATTTCCTCCTCTTCTTCCTCAAGAAAATAATTTTCGTCAAAGCTAACGAATGTTCTGAGAGGTGAAGGCTCATTTCCTCGGAAGAAATTCGGGAGAAAACTTTCAATTGATAAGGAGAGTGTGTTGTAGTTACCTGTACGCAGGGGCGGACTGTGTCTTAAAACCGGCCCGGGCATTTTCCACCTCGATCGGCCCATTATTCATTGATATGCTACTTACATAGTCATCGCCGTCCTGGGGGAGGGGTTTAAGGGGAGGGGGTGTCCCCCTCGCCATTGCGATTTTTTTTAAGTTAAGGAATGCCTAGATGCAACATGGTGCTATATTTCTCAATTTTGTAGATTACAATAATCATTTAAAAATGACCCAAAAATACTTTTCCAGAAGCAACACTTGATTGAACTGAGGAAAGTTAAAAACGTAAACATAAAAAGACAATAATATATGTTTTAGACTGGATTTTATTTAGTTTATCAAGCATTTTGTGACAACATGCTTGAAAAAATGGAAAAAAAACCTAAATAAAATCCATTAACACGGACGGGTTGCCAACAGCACGTTCTTTTGTATACGAACTAAAAGACTAACTAACATCGTGATTTCATGAACTGATTTCCACAGTTAAAAATATATTTCTACACAGCCCGTCTGTATTCTATTAACTACTGTGAAAATGGGCTGTAATTTTTACCAGGCTCCCCAGCCCAACCGGGCCACCGGGCATTGCCCAAATGCCTGTGTGGCCAGTCCGCCACTGTCTGTACGTAGTAAACTGTATGACGCCGTAACAGTAAAAATCGGGGAGTCGGCTTTGGCTGAAATGGTTGCTTTACTGACGTCATATGAACTGCGGTGGGAAGCTTTGAGATTTTCACGAGTCTGCTCGGGAGGTCTCTAGGGATTACTTTGACAGCAAATTTCTGGCTTTTGCAGCTGCATTTACGGGAAGTAGTGAATGGGTCGTGTTGTAGTAATGTATAGATAAACCAGTCTAGGACATGAAAACCCACCATTTCATCCCCTCTTTAAGGGAAAGAAGTCCAACGTGGTGTCGCCTATTATTATAGTATTTCATCGAAGGTGATGAGTATTGCCCAAGGCATATTTTAAAATATTTAAAAAAACTGAAGCATTAATAAAACTATGTAGTTTATGACCCTCGCAATCACCATTTAGAAGTGTTAAATGTTAAACTTTAGAGGGAAATGTTATGTACGTTTATGTATTACCATTATTTTCTAGTATTTATGGTAAAAAATGACCATTGCCTAACTCTGAGTCCATTTAGGAAAGGGGCCTATGTCTGCGGCCTCGTACTTTGAAGGCGGACGTCGGACTCGATTTGTCTCTCACTCGGATACCATCGACACAGACCAGTGGCGGAGCGTCCATGCAGTCAGGGGCGGACGCCCCCCCCCCCTGACGGACTCAAATGGACTGCTGGCGCCCTTTTCAGCTTGTTACCACTTTTTACTTATTCGCGATTATTGACTTTTTTTATTGCGCTCTCATCTACCTATTGACATTTGTCACATTTTGTTGGTGTACAATATTCTGACAAGATGTGGTATTGTTGGCATTTACAGGTCCAAAATACCTAATAGGCACAACAGGCATTGTGTCAGGGCTACGAAAACATGAGCACCCACAAAGATACCACAGGGATTGTGATGAAGCGCATGTACGTACTTTCAACACCCATATAAACTTCCAAATTATAACAAATGGCGATGATATCTATTTATTCTTCGTTTATCTGCAAATTAGCAAGGCCCGGAAAGGGTCATTTCCGGCGATCTATAGGGAGTATCTTTACTCAAAAAAATGTCTGTACGCTCCGCGCCAGCCTGTGGTGGCGCTCCGCTTAGATAGTGTCGAAAGCGCCCCTACAGACCATTCTCGCCCCCTTGAACAATACCCCTAGCTCCGCCACTGACACAGACTGAGTTAAACCGATTCCACTCAAATATATTTATTACAATCAATCTAGCTAGAGTGGAGAAATTATACCTCTAAACTTTTAGTAATTAGGTGCATTCTCTTATTCGGTATGTGTGTTTTAACTTGTCCAACACTGCGTGGTATGTTTCTGTATAGACGTACCGTATTCGGTACAGTAACGCTCGGTGCATCCATCCTATGGTCATAAATATACTGTAACACTGTAAGGTAGTAGTGTATATACTTATTCTGTACTTCAATGATAAACAGGAAAGGCCTATTATAATATACATATCCTCCCGACTTGTCGGTAAACTTCCCCTTGCGAAGTGATATTTGTTGCATGTTTTCAGTTCTCATCATTATCTTTGCTCTGACCAGATACTCCGAACAATTAACATATTACAAATAGCGCAGCTAACAAATATATGCTAACATATTATAGATAGCACATTAACATGTATGCTAACATATTAGAGACAACACAGCTAACATATATGGAGAGCACAGATAACTTAGGAGACTTGCGCGACCTCCAGAGTTGTATATAAGGACTGGTAGTTTTAATCCCAGTATGTCATTCTGAGCTGAGAATCTGAACCTAGCAATTGTTATTTGCCTATTGTAAATATTTGTGTAGAGCATTTGATATGTTATCATATATATGATATCATAGTTAACTGCAACTGCAGACTTTCCTGTCTCAATCTTATTTCTATCATTGAAGACTCTAGTCTTCCGAACATCTTTAACTCCCAAGAATATCCAGTAAACCGCGGGTTAACAATGGAGCACTCAATCGCGGAAAGACACGAACAATTGTGTGCACAATGGTACTAAGGCTATATCAGTATATTGTTTCTTATTAGAAGTACCAGTAGCTTGTTTCCCGTACATATCTTACTATCATCAGTATTACCCCAATATAGAAGGTCACATAACGGTCAGTAATGCTCAAACTTCAACAATCATGTCACGATGTACCAGTTACCATGTTCTGGCTCGCTGAGTCATGTTACTATGTATCAGTTGCCATGTTATGGCTCGCTGAGACATGTTACTATGTACCAGTTACCATGTTCTGGCTCGCTGAGTCATGTTACTATGTATCAGTTGCCATGTTCTGGCTCGCTGAGTCATGTTACTATGTATCAGATGCCATGTTCTGGCTCGCTGAGACATGTTACTATGTATTAGTTGCCATGTTCTGGCTCGCTGAGACATGTTACTATGTATTAGTTGCCATGTTCTGGCTCGCTGAGACATGTTACTTTGTATCAGTCGTCAGGTTCTGGCTCGCTGAGACATGTTACTTTGTATCAGTCGTCAGGTTCTGGCTCGCTGAGACATGTTACTATGTATCAGTTGCCATGTTCTGGCTCGCTGTGAAATGTTACTATGTATCAGATGCCATGTTCTGGCTCGCTGAGACATGTTACTTTGTATCAGTTGCCATGTTCTGGCTCGCTGAGACATGTTACTATGTATCAGTTGCCATGTTCTGGCTCGCTGAGACATGTTAATATGTATCGGTTGACATGTTCTGGCTCGCTGAGACATGTTACTATGTATCAGTCGTCAGGTTCTGGCTCGCTGTGAAATGTTACTATGTATCAGTTGCCATGTTCTGGCTCGCTGAGACATGTTACTATGTATCAGTTGCCATGTTCTGGCTCGCTGAGACATGTTACTATGTACCAGTTGCCATGTTCTGGCTCGCTGAGTCATGTTACTATGTACCAGATGCCATGTTCTGGCTCGCTGAGACATGTTACTATGTATCAGTCGTCAGGTTCTGGCTCGCTGAGACATGTTACTATGTATCAGTCGTCAGGATCTGGCTCGCTGTGAAATGTTACTATGTATCAGTTGCCATGTTCTGGCTCGCTGAGACATGTTACTATGTATCAGTTGACATGTTCTGGCTCGCTGAGACATGTTACTATGTATCAGTTGCCATGTTCTGGCTCGCTGAGTCATGTTACTATGTACCAGTTACCATGTTCTGGCTCGCAGAGTCATGTTACTATGTATCAGTCGTCATGTTCTGGCTCGCTGAGACATGTTACTATGTATCAGTTACCATGTTCTGGCTCGCTGAGTCATGTTACTATGTATCAGATGCCATGTTCTGGTTCGCTGCGACATGTTACTATGTATCAGTTGCCATGTTCTGGCTCGCTGAGACATGTTACTATATGTATCAGTCGTCAGGTTCTGGCTCGCTGAGACATGTTACTATGTATCAGATGCCATGTTCTGGCTCGCTGAGACATGTTACTTTGTATCAGTCGTCAGGTTCTGGCTCGCTGTGAAATGTTACTATGTATCAGTTGCCATGTAATGGCTCGCTGAGACATGTTACTTTGTATCAGTCGTCAGGTTCTGGCTCGCTGTGAAATGTTACTATGTATCAGTTGCCATGTTCTGGCTCGCTGAGACATGTTTTGAATTTTTTTAATATTCCTGTTATATGGGATAGACTCTATAGGCATCTGTAGTAGAAAGACAGTAGCATGTTTAATTGCTGAGAAATGAGACCTCAACAGTCATGAAAACGCCATAATGCAACGGTGGCGACAAATTGCGGAATT
>JAIPMN010002055.1:10998-27162 GCA_020650975.1 Apostichopus californicus | reverse complement strand
ACCTTCGTCAGCAATACTTGGCAGTCGAATGATTAGTATTGCTGATGAAGGTCCCAGGGGGACCGAAAATTCCAATATATTTTCTAAAATTTAATCCTTATTTGTCAATTATGAGTGATATCTTATTTCTCTGGTTTTCTCTAATAATATTTTCTTTTGGAGTAAACATGGATTTTCGTTATATTATATACTTAATGTATATATATAGACCAGGTATTGGGTGAAAAACAGGCTTTACCTTATATTGGCAGAGTGGATAATTCTTCAGTAAGTAATCTTCTTGACTTCTGACTTTCAGGACATATTCATTGGCGGGAGGAGTCTGGCTCAGGGTTTTCTTCAACGCTTGCGCAATCAAACAGTCTGGCGTGTCGTAGGCACCGACTTGAAGCACTGAATTCTTGGACTGAGATGAGACAAACAGACCGTAGAGATTGGAAAATATAGCTTAAAACCAGTAAAGAAGTGAAAGGCTGGTTGTACAGTATGAGGTCCAAACGTCCATCAGAAAGAACAGACCATCACATCACAAGATGGAACGGTCAAATGACCAATTAGAAACTCAATGAATATCTAACCATGTGTGTACAGTTTTAAAGATTTGAGGGAGGAGGGGGGAGGGGTGAGACATATTGGAAACCAAATTTTTGTATATTTTACAGAGTCTTCAAAAAAAAATGAAAGAAAGAAATTATGTTAACTTCATGGTTTTCCATTCAATTTACAAACGTATGCTTCCATTAAGACGTATACGCTGAGTGTAATATATTTGTTTTACCTTGGGATTTGATAAACATTCCTCACACAATTAAGAAGCGTACTGTACTTAGCGTCATAATATCACTTAACCTGTTTACAGGTTTCATTTTGATCTACTGTACATGACATCATCTTTCTTTGTGATCAAATTTGTATGTTAGAGACACAATGGAAGCCGCCTGTTTATGTTATTTGACATACATACTATATATATTTATATAAATACAAAACAAAAGCTCTAGGTTCACTTTCAAGTTTGCTCTATTGAAAGCTCAGTTTTGTATGCAACAAAACTGTTTGATAGGCACTCCCATGACAACTTAACAGTATCAAAGTGTCCAGTTTGCTTCCTCTTTCACAAGAACACATTCAAGATAAAGAAGGGAAATAAAAAACCCCCTGTGAGTTAGAACTAGTAGACTAAACAGATATCAACGAGGAAGAAGCACTAAGAACCAGGAAAAAGACACTGTAGTGAAGGCCCACACAGTGACTGTAGCTATAATTACACACTGTATCTAGACTAACAGTGCAATACACTTTTATTAAACCACAGCTTCCTTATACATGTTTAAGTTTATCTGCAAATATATTCAGCCCTGAGATATAATAACGAACTTTGAATTAGTAACCAAAAATATATACTTCATACAAAGTGTATGTCTTGTTCCACTGTTGAGTACTGTAGGACTCACAGTTCTGCTATTTTTTGTCTTTTATGACAAGACTGTGTGTGTTTTATCGGATTGGGTGACTAGGAATCTTGACTTCTGCTTGAGAGTACTTAGAGTAAGTGACTCTTGTTCACTTGGGTTCCCTACTCACGTACACACTGCAAGATCCACTATTACTTCAACCACCTATTTACGTACATCTGTGCTTAGATCAAGTCCATTTTTTTCTTTACACACCCAAATGCAAACAGTCTAACAAAGCAAGTGTCACCCCTGACAACCCTGTGTGTCGAGTGTGAAACTGATGATTCAAAATTCACCTTCGAAGGTGTTATTCAAAACTCCTCAAATTTGACACATTTTGCAAAAGCATAAACCAATGTCATGTAGTGAGTGCCCTTGAATGATCGTTCTTGAAATGTTTGAACACATCTAGCGTCTTCTTCGTTCGTCAATTTGTTTTCTCAATTTTACAAGGTAGAATATGATCCTACCATTGTTACCACATTTACCACAATGAACTCAGATTACAGAACTAAACACCTTGGCGGTTACATGTTGATTGAAAATATTTAGCTAATAATCTTGAAGTACAGAACAGCAGGAAATTTTTCATGGCTTCTAAGGTTTAGAGGCCGTGGCGGTCTCTGTAATGCTGAATGTGAACATTCAAGTAGGTTTCAACAGATGCTACGATCCCTCTTAAATCAAACCGAAAAACAAAATGATTTGGAAGTTTCATAAACACATTTACTGTAATATGCAAGAAAAGTATGGTGTATTAAATAACACAGTGTGAGAACTGCCAATTTAAGTGCCGAAAGCAATATGCCCTGACTTCCTTTAGTATTCACCGGGGCACTAACCGATCGTGTAAAAAAATTTCTAGATTTTTTGTCGTCGTGTCGAATAACAAAGTAGTTGAAACTCTACGTAGAGTCCCCTCTCTACTAGGGCCAATGGTACTCAACTATTATATGTGAAGTGTTGTTCAAACCGTGTGACAATCTGATGAAATGTTATAAACATGAACTCTATGGATTATTCAGTTTGTTTCATTTCTCTTCTTTTAATAACTTTTTACCTAATCACGGGCACAAACTTTATTTGTGATACTTTCAACTTTCGAAAACCACTTACGTATATATATACTTTCTCTTTCTCTATTGAGCTGCTATTTCAATATAAACACTGTTAACACAACACAAATTAAAACTGGCTCCTGGCTCCGGTCCAAAATATTTCCATGTTAAGTCACATACGCCACGGATGTGTTTAACACTAATAACTTCATTTGGTCAATTCAGTTACGTCACACAATGTCCCCCAACACCATCCAGCCCACATATAACATCTTTGTCTTAATAGCATGTAATAGGTTAGCCTATACAGGATGTTTACTATGTCATCTATTTTGAGGTTGGGAAACTGATAATTTGCTGACTTGCTTTTGCGATGTTAACCTTTTTTGTACAATCACAGTATTAAACAAGAATGATTCCAATTTAAAGAGTAACAGAGTCCTCATATCGTGGCATGGTGTAATTTTTGCTAATATTTAACTATAGCCCACATATAAGTGATAATTTCCTGTAAACAGGAAGACTTCCGGCGTGTGTTATTTCATCGACCCACAGATTCTTTAGGTAACGTGTTTGTTCCTTCAAAGATATTTCAGTCTTCATGATAAAGGGCAAAGATATCAAAGGGCGTCATACTGTAAGCACGGGCATAGTTGGGTATACGATGTTAGGTATGGCAAGGTATTGTGGGATGAACGTATTGTATAGATAAATTTTGTGGTTCGAAGAAATCTTTAATTAGAAATGGGATGAGTTCTTCCCAACTTCCTATCACACAAGAAATGAAGGAAGCTATTTGTAGTTTTCAAACGTATATATATAACTCCAATGCAATTTTAGTTGATGACTGCCTTTTGCCAAAACTAAGAAAGTTTCCAATATTGCAGAAAGAGGTGAAGAATAAATGCATTCCGATGGAAAATACATCGGAGGGTACAGAGAACAAAACAATGTCAAAGGTTATAAGAAGTGGATTGTGGCGAAGAGTGGAGAAAGGGAAATACTGGTGAAACGTAGGATGAAAGGGAAACAGGGTACTATAGGCAGTCATGTGTGATGTTCATGTGTGATGTACATGTGGGATGTACATGTGGGATGTACATGTGGTATGTACATGTGTGATGTTCATATGGGATGTACATGTGGGATGTATATGTGGGATATTCATGTAGGACGTTCATGTGGTATGTACATATGGTATGTACATGTGGTATGTACATATAGTATGTACATATGGTATGTACATGTGGCATGTTCATGTGGTATGTACATGTGGGATGTACATGTGGCATGTTCATGTGGTATGTACATAAAGTATGTACATATGGGATGTTCATGTGGGATGTTCATGCAGTATGTACATGTGGTATGTATATGTGGTATGTATATGTGGGGTGTTCTTGTGTGATGTACATGTGGGATGTACTTGTGGGATGTTCATATTGGATGTACATGTGGTATGTACATGTGGTATGTACATGTGGTATGTACATGTGGTATGTACATATGGGATGTTCATGTGGTATGCACATGTGGTATGTACATGTGGTATGTACAAGTGGGATGTTCATGTGGTATGTTCATGTGGTATGTACATGTGGGAGGTTGGCAAGTATGACAGTTCTATTGTTATTTACATTGTACTATCCTAGGTATGTCGATCAAGACATGAGATGAGTGACAATAAGGTCCTGCTAGAGTCCAAAACCTTAACGTTGTTGCCCACTATTGGAACAGCAACAAAAAAGAAAAACATTTTGGAACCATCTCTGTTTACTTACAGGTCCATCGCTGAAAACAACACTGACAAGAAATTTATCGTCTTTGAAAGCTTCTCGGACGTGATTGTGCATATCAGCGGATGATTCCAGTTGTGGTGGAAACAGATAGACTGCTCGGTTCTCCCAATCCCACTTTAGTCTCTCCTTCTGGATGGTCATACAGATGTTTCGAGTCTTCTGTCTAAAATCCACAATCTCTTGGCTCTTCATGTTGTCAAACTCATGCAGACCTGTTGAGTTAAATAGACATCCTTTATTCACAACAAACAGTGTACAAGTTGATGTTAATATCAGTTATATTATAAGGAAGATATCTTGATAACTGTGGGGAAAGGAGAGAATGCATAACTTTGCACATGTATGCAAAAATTTAACCAGAGGGGAAACCCTCCCAGGGGTTACTTGCCTTTAAATACATTACATACTGTACAGTATACAGCACAAGAGTAGTCTACAAGTTAGCCCTGGCTGAAGTTTATACTGCATGTACCTAAGCCCACCTTTGACCTCCACCTAAACCAGCAAGGAGGCTCTACTATATATGGGAAAGTCAAATCAGCATAAGTTTCACTTCTCAGTGAGACCTGACCTATAGAAATTTTGAAAAAAAAGTTTGACCTCTACTGACCCGAAATGACCTTTGACCTCCACCCAAAATAATAGGGTTCTTGTACTCACTATAAAAAAGACATGTCAAATGTGAGCTACTGTACTGTATGTGATGTAACCTTTCTTTGGGTATCATGTTTAGAAGGTGTATATGTTTATAAGGCTTACTTTCTTTGTAAAGCGCCTTGAGCAGTGACTTTTGTTTACTGATTTGGCGCTATATAAGTCTCATTTATTATTATTATTATTATATTACTGCGTGTGAGCTTTGATGACCCCAAGTGATCTTTGACCTCCAACAAAAACAATAAGGTTCTTGTACTAATTACAGGGAAGCCACATGCAAATATAAGAGCCAACAAAGTTTCCTACCTGGAAATACGTGTTTAAAAGGATTTCAAGTTTTGACCCACTGGGGTGACCTTTACTGAACTCTGACCTACACCAAATTGTATAAAAACTTTACACTAATATCCATGAGCTCCTTTGATGTTCAGGTTCTAGAGATACAGCATTTTTTATATTTTCACATTTTGCCATCTGCTGACCCCAAATGACCTTTGACCTCTACCAAAAACAACAGGGTTCTTGTAATAATTATGGGGAAGCCACATACCAAGTATGAGAACTTTTTATTGCTTGGTAAAACCACTTTATACCTTAGGTTGCCATATATACCAGAATTAACAGAGATAACAGTATTTGTTATCAATAGAGGGTTTAATAATGCAGCATGCATGCAAGTTTTAAAAATCCTTTAAAAATCCAGTATATTTTGTTCTGCAGTATGAAAGCCCAATTTTATGACAACACTCTGAACACACCTACTGTACTGTCACATTACACACCTACTGTCAAAGTACACACCTACTGTCACAGTACACACCTACTGTCACAGTGCACACCTACTGTCACAGTACACACCTACTGTACTTTGTACACACCTACTGTCACAGTGCACACCTACTGTCACAGTACAGTACACACCTACTGTACTCTGTACACACCTACTGTCACAGTACACACCTACTGTCACGGTACACACCTGTCACAGTACACACCTACTGTCACATTACACACCTACTGTCACATTACACACCTACTGTCACATTACACACCTACTGTCACAGTACACACCTACTGTACTCTGTACACACCTACTGTCACAGTGCACACCTACTGTCACAGTACAGTACACACCTACTGTACTCTGTACACACCTTCTGTCACAGTACACACCTACTGTCACGGTACACACCTACTGTCACGGTACACACCTACTGTCACATTACACACCTACTGTCACAGTACACACCTACTGTCACAGTACACACCTACTGTCACAGTACACACCTACTGTCACAGTACAGTACACACCTACTGTACTCTGTACACCTTCTGTCACAGTACACACCTACTGTCACAGTACACACCTACTGTCACAATGCACACCTACTGTCACAGTGCACACCTACTGTACTCTGTACACACCTACTGTCACAGTGCACACCTACGGTCACAGTGCACACCTACTGTCACAGTGCACACCTCACAGTGCACACCTACTGTCACAGTGCACACCTACTGTCACAGTGCACACCTACTGTCACAGTGCACACCTACTGTCCATGAATGATGCAATGTATAAAGTTAAAATATATTATGACATCAAGAAAGTAATTAAGCTTCCACTCATGATGGATGACTTTCTACAGAGTTCTTCCTTCATCTTTGTCTCTGCAACAATACTGATGTAAAGAGCACAGTTTGGGTTCAGCTTGAAAACTCATTAAAGTTTAATTTAGTACTGTATATTGCCTTAGACCGTATATGTCATTCCTTTGAGGCATTCAGTAGCCATGATTGAACATCCGTCGATCCACACAAGACAGAGTCTCTAGAAACACGGATCATGCTAAACACAGCCTGAGTAAAATGTCGGATTTGTTTCAAACGTTTTGGTACGAAATGTTAAAGCAATATTTAGAATCAAAGTAGGCATTTTGTGGTTGTTCTCCAAATATTTGTTTTGATTTGTTGATGCGCATACTGTATCTCAATGTTGCAACATTACAACGTATATATGCTCCTGTACACAGAGAAGTTTGGAGTAGTCATCTCAACGGCTACGTACAGTGACTGTAGCTTACTGGGATTGTGAAGATTTTGAATTTAAAACTCATTTCTTGCAATTTCATCATTTTACCAAGTGACCAGTAGTAACAGCATTATTAAAGTATTAAAGCCTACGTGAATTGCCATAGCCAGTCTCTGAAATCGTGTGTGTTTTTCACAAAAGTAAAGTAACATGACAAAGCAAATTTGATGAGCTACAGGTCTGTCAAAATCATCGCTACCCAATAACCTTATTCTTTTTTCTTCGTGCTAGCTTATTATGTCCACCCAACTGTTACTTGTTTACGTCCAATGTAAAGAATATTCCAAATTTTTCTTTCCATAGATACCGTACTGTATGTACAATAGGAAATAGTTTACCTTTCTTAGTATTGTGCTTGGTATATTTGCATTAAACCAAAGATTAGCATGGGTGACTCATTTGGGGTTTTCCAAGGGAATTGAAGCGGATTCTTTCCACACATTTGTTTTTTAATATATAATTTTTTTTATAGTAGGCACTAGTAGTAAAGATGTACAGTACATTACTTCAAGGAAATTGCCAACAGTTTCACCAAATTATGTCAAAATATATTAAAAAGAGACATGCTGTGTGTATGAAACAGAGACACTTTTTCACAATTAGTATTAATATTTGCCAGTTCAAATACTTTACAGTGTGTCATAATTGAACCCACCAATGCTATAAACAGTTTTAATCATTGATTATGCAAAAACTTCAAATTTTGAACAACCTCAATATTGCCTTGAGCATTTGAGTAAATGTTCCTAAACAATGTTGGGGCGGACAGCGTAGTCATGAATCATGTTCAAATCAACGCATCATAAAACTGAAAACAAAATGTCATTGTGGCAAGCGTTTGTCGTTGTAATAACTTATATTTCCTTCTATATACTAATGTACTGAGTGAAACATGGGCAAGTGGTCTGCACTGTTAAGAATGAGTTAATACTGTATATATATGCTGGAAACATTTAAATTTAGCAAAATTTTAACCTGAAATGTATTCCATTTCAGATTTACCTTAATACCACAATGTCTGCAACATGCTCTTCTCAGCAGATAGTCTTAATTAAAACTTTCCTCTTTGGTAAAACAGGATGAATTAAGATCTTATCTCAACATCCTACAACATGACAGGTATGCTCCAGATATAACACTAGGTTTCAGAAACTTTGGACTTTGGTGGACACTTCTATAAGGTTCCATTTCGTACACTAAAAAATTGTAAACAAGTATGTAGTAGGCTACTGTAGGTTCCAAAGGTCCTAATGTTAAACAGACTGAATATAACACTAGGCTTCTAGAGTCTCTACTACAATGAACACAACCGGTACACTGGATATAACACTAGGTTCCAGTGATCCTATTACTTTTAAAAGGTGTATATTGGATAGAAAATGTGAGGTAAATTCACTGACTCACAAAAATGTTAAAAAATTATACATTGGAAATCATATTTTCTGTTAGGAATTGCAATCTTCATGTCATTTTAATGTGAAAGAGATATATGCATCAATTATACATCAACAGAAAAAATGATTTAAAGGGTGAAACATCAGCTCAGAGTGAGGTAATTTAATCGCAATGAAAGTAATTGAAAGTTCTACTCAACCATTCGAATCTCAGTCGTAACCCAATTCCAATTAATTTTCAGATGTAAAATACCAGTTGGGAACATATTTTGCAACTTCACAACTTCATTGTGCAGTGACTTCTTTTGGGGAGGGGGGGGGGCATCTCGGGGTGCAACCATGCATTAGCCCTCCACCCTCAAACAAAATTAGGTGGAAGCACCCCCCACCCCCTGGCAGAAAGCATATTTACTGTTCCCAGTGTCCAGTATATCACATGTGTATTTGCAAAAACAGAAACAGTCATTGTTTCGAAAAGTTGTATGCACCCTCCAAATTAAAAAAATATATAAAAAAAACTACATGCAAAAAAAAAAAAAAAGGGAGAGGAGCATATGTTGCAACAATACAGTGAATTAATGCCATAGTTCTATAAATAAGGATCGAGGTCTACAAAACTTAATAATCTAATAAATAATCGTCACTTTATTTCAGGTCACTCCTGATAATTACTTGGAAATTACTTAAAAAGTTTGAGAAATAAGTTTGGTACAAAAACCACAGACCTTGACAAAAAATTTCTATTTATTGGTCACACTATTAGTTCTGAGCATTTGTGTGATTCCGAAGTAAATTCAAGCACCTAACCTGAAGAGGGTTTACTGAATTAAAAAAATATAATAAATTTAAGAGACAACAGAACTGCTTAGATAATAACCAGCATTATGAATGTATTTCAGTGTTGATCACAAATTTACAATAAATCAATATAAAAATCAAGTTTTCAAGTCACTACGGTCAATGATAAATATTAATCAAATGAGGAGAATTTAATCATTTTCCAGGCTTGAGTTCATACTTACAAACCACTGCATCTATAAATCAATGTTGGTTAATGATTTTTCATCTTTTTCAAAATATGAAGATATTGCAAAACGTCGCTGATAGGTGTAAACGACAAACGTTTAAATTGTTTTAATCTAATGAAACTTTGGGGAAATATGAAAAACAAAATAAAAGAGGACAAGTTTTGCTTACTTTTTCCAATCAAGATACCGATTCTTGAGTTAAGGACCTTTTCCTCTGCATCTCCCGCCTTTCGTACAACGGTCAGGGTGTTGCAGAACGGTCTGATGTCCGAGATCCGTTTCCTCTCCTCCAAGAGTTCTTCCCGTTCCCCGCCCTCTTGAACACATTGGAAATTGTAAAAATTTAAATCCAACAATTGGTTGTAGACTGGAAACCTCGATGCAACATCCCACAATTCCTGTAAGAATCACACATAAAGACAGTAAATTAACTACATCTACATAGGTTTGTATTCTGAGAAAAGTTATGCCATGGTATGGTTTTCATCACTTAATTTGCTCAAGTCATTGGACCTTAATTAAAAGAAAAAAGACAGACAGACAGACAGACAGACAGACAGACAGACAGACAGACAGACAGACAGACAGAATTTATTTTATTGAAAGTACAGTATGTAATGTTGAATTACTAACAAAACCTACATCTTAGGCACTTCTTCAGTCACCACAGTGATTGGTTGCTAAGCAGGGATGTGCTCACACCGGGCAACGGCGGACGGTTGCGCCAGGCAGATCTGAATGCCCCCCAGCACAAACAGTATTTTAATCATTACGCCCAGCAATGTTTTTGTTGATTACTTTAACAAATTTTACCGTTACCAAAATATGGGTGAATATTTGGCAAAGAGGTTAGCTCCAAGAATAGGACAAAGATTTGCAATAATTTGGTGGGAGGGACACCCCCACCCCTCCCCAAGGACGTGTATCACAAATCCAACCCGGCACTCAAGTATTGCTGAGTACATCCTTGGATATGTACAGTAAATGTGATGTAAAATAAATACAATACTTCATATGAGTAATTTTACAGTGGAGGGATCGTTGACAAAGTAAGTTAAATGTTAAGTCTGTTTTGAATGCAGCCGGCTGAATCTCATAGATAATACAACCAGAGGACACTCGCCTTACAGTGTTCTGCAAAATGTAACCAGTTTGAACTTTCCATACTAAAATATGCAAATCAAGCTCTTTAATTAGTAAACTATTATAGTGCCAATAACAACAACAGCTTAATTTCCATATATGGTAATAAGGCTACTCGTTGACTATATAGGTCTAAAGCATTACTTTGGAGGACAATGCCTTATCTACCTGAATCGGTCTAGTTTTGTTTAGACTCGTCCTAAGCACTTTTTAGATGAGACAAAGAGAGCGAGAGATGGAATTTGCAAACTGATAATTTTTCAAAAGGGGCTCTTGAATTATTGACAGGAATTCCAGTAAATTCTAATATCTAGCACTTTTATGATGTAACGGAATGAAACCAATATATAATCTATTTGAAGAGGTTGACGGTTTCGAACACTTTGCAACTTTTTGACCAGATATTGATGTTTAGTGGTTAACAACCTTAGTATATATGATTCTGTGTTTGATATTAACGAAAGCAGAAAATACCCAATAACTGTCATTATACGATACACACCTCATCATAACTGTAAAAGATTTTTTTTTTTTTTTTTAAATTTGTGGGTAATATAACAATTTGATGCCTCTGCACCTCCCCCCCCCCCTCCCCTCCTTTATTAAAGAAGAAATGATTAACCATTTCTTGAAAACATGCTGTATCTGTGTTTCTCTAGAAAACAATGACAATGAACGATCCTACACTGTAGCACCTACCCCACCAAACAAATTAAATATCCCAAATTAACCGAAACAAGAAACAAAACTTTACTCTAAAATGTCTCTCTGGCCATTACAGAAAATCCATAGAGATCCACTAACCTAGACTGACACAAACTCCTTTAGATTTCTTAAAAATTGTAAAATCCATCTTATTACATATCAACTTGTGTGAGAGGCACTGTACATGCTTGGTACTGCTGTATAAACCTAACCAAATAACATTGTTCATATTTTGTTTTATCTAATCCCACAAATATTTACTATTAAATTCACTGTAGATGCACAGTAACATCAATATTTTGCACATGTATGAACAGGTACAGTCACAAAAGTTCACACTAATCCCCCAGAATCAAAAGTACAAGTAACAAAGCGGTCTCATCATTTTAAAGATGGAAACGACATCCGTTATTTTGCTCTCCATGTCTGGAATTGACATGCTAACTCAATATGAACGCCAAATAACAACTTCCTCCCAAGACATGACAACAAGGATAGCATATATCGTAATAGCCATTCTTGTCGTTAATTGCAGAAGTGTTTTCCTGAGAAAGGCGATCGACTCCTAAAATGAGAAACTTTGACTTAAAAGTACCAAAAAAAAGGAAAACTTGTTTGCCCAGGAACTATGTTTAACATACCATGTGAGATCAATTATTTATAAATTAATTAATTCCAAAATGCAAAAGATTACTAAAAAAATAATTCAGACAAAAGGCTGGTACTGCAGGTATATCCTTTCTTTATATTTTTCGTGATTCGGGTTTCTCTGTTATTTATTAATGTACGAAACCGTTTACAAACTGTGGTTTCATAAACACGGTTTTAGTTTATATGAGACTGGTTATTAGCGTAAAGCCTTAATTGCAACACAACATAAATTATTACCTGCAATTTGGAAATGAAGCCTAAATGTTAATATCTCATTGATACTAAGTTCTGGCAAATATTTTGAAAAAGATTTTGCTTTCATTTCTATAATTTTGTTTATAAAGGTGATCCTTGAGGGAAGACAAATTTGAAATGTTCACTTTGTGATCTACGAGACAAACAGCACTAAGGTTAAAAAATTTCTTCTTTTTTTCATTTCCATGTTTACTTTCCACACAAGATTAGTACTATTTGCACAAGTGTCAGGGCAACAAATGTTGGGATAAAATGGAGGGGAAAAAACCCATTAGCTCATTAAAACTCCTGAGAGGGGTGTCTTAGTTTGATTTAATTCAAATCAGTTTGAATGAAGCATATTTTTAAGTTATTAGGTTTGGAAAGATTGATAACCAAATGCAGAAAACTATTTCAGTCTTCAACAGTTTGGTTTGAATTGGGTTTAATAGTTTTGTGATATTATGCAATATATAAATTATTCATATAAAAATACACAGTTAAACATGATATCATTCTACTTGTCAAATTTCATTCACAGTGAATGACACAGAGTACCAAAACTTTCAGTTTACATCTAAGTTTGAAAAGGGAAGAAAAAAATTGCACGTGAACGAACGTACGAATACAATAAACTAATATTATAGTTTACGTTCACGGATTAAATTAACAGTTATTCCAAACTTATCCATACTCCAGTATCAAGAACACTAAGTCTGCATATTTTTAATAGAATAAGCAAAAGGCTGCTTTACTTACATGTATTATCAAATATAGTTAAAAATTTGCATACTAAGTAATATGCAGTAACGTGAAAATTTTGACACTCGTTGACTTTTCAGCAGAGAACTACAGAAAACTGAAAGCATTTTCTAACAACGTAAACTTTGATATAAAAATATGTGATTAAACTTAAACTTGCATTTTGAATTGTTCATAGCTTTGAAGTCTTCTGACCAGGACATGTAATACTCAATTATTATTGGATTACCGTCAGTCTATGAGACCCTGCGTGGTTACAAGCGATTGGATGTCAAAATCAGAAAGCTACACTGATTACTGGTTAATCCTTAATGTACAGAATTAAGGTTGTGTCACACAAAGTTTGTGATTGTATTTATTCTCTCATTTCCATGAAAACTTTTGAAATTATTGTCAAGTTTTCTCATTCCTGGTCAAAATTGGTGTACCATGGTGACCAATTGTATTTTAAATAATTGCCGACCCTTTAGCAGTGATGAATCAAAGGTTCCACCAGATCTATGCCGACAAGTTCAATACAATATGCTGCTTTAGGGAACAAGGGAATGAGGAAATTATGTTTCAACTATTGACAATTTTTGTTGTTGTTGAAATGCATGAAACTTTCTGGCCAATTTCCTCAAATTCAAAATCTTGTTCAAAGTCTGACAAACACTCACCCTTTTAATTGCACTGAGTGTTGATTCCCTCTCACATCTCAAAGGTACAATGATTCCATTTGGTAGAAGACAGAGTAATTCCACAGTCTTCACCAGGCCCTGCTGATGCCAGAAGTCATGATTTGTCCACGATGCAGGCGGCATCCTTTCCTTGTGCCGGAACTGGCTTGCCTGAATTTTGCCTTGTTTTGCTTCACAAATGGGACCTCAAAAGAAAATTGCTGTAAAGAATAGATAATGCAACCAGACTATTACCTAACTTGAGAGTACCATTTCTAAATGAGTTCACACTAACCAGATTTCAAACTTCAAATCACCTTCACTACAATATTTTTATAGTTCAATGAAAAGTTCATGAGTTGAAAAACAATTCAATATTGCAAAATAAACACCAACTTTCCCAGTAAATCATGGCTCTTCTTCAAAGAATACAATTGTAGATACTTGCACAATACAGTATGTGAATATTTCTAACTCCAAGCGATCACTTATTAGAAATTTTGGATGATCTTCACAGTTAGTTCAATTGAAACAGCTAAACTTTCACAAGTTCAATAAAAAGTCATGCACTAACCAAGAGGTACTTAGTAAGCTAATTGTTACCATATTATGTGAAATATTTTCCACATTAATAACAATCTTAGTAGCGAAGTAACAAAGGATGGAAACTGTAGGTCTGACAAAAGCACCATGCTTCCTATGCCACTGTTTAATCATGCAGAATGTGGACAACTGCCCATACACTTTGGAAGTTGGACAACAATGTCAAAATTGTTATAACAGTTAGTAAATGATAGCAACACTTCTTACAAAGCATTAAGCATTACAGCCTGGTAATCATGACACATGTGCTATGTTCATTAATTCATATTTATTACAAACCATGATGCATGGTACAAAACTGAGTTACATAGTGGCCTTGGGCTTAACATTCATATTTTGGGCTACTAAAACTTAAATTTACATATCTTTGACAGAACTATAGTCATGTTGAATAAGGTCCATTCTTACGATAGAACCCTCTAGAGGCCTAGGGCCTACCACTAAAGCCAAGTCACTGTAGGCCTAGTTTGCATACTATCAGAAAATGGTAGGAACTCAGTACTATGTTCATAGCATTGTTTTCAACAATTAAGATGGGTAGTGTTATGTAAATCTGCCGAGTTAATAGGTCTAGACCTATCGCTTATATACACTAGGCTAGATGTCCTCCGCAGAAGACCCCTACACTAGTCTACACTACAGATTAACAGACTATTTGTAAACACCAATACCGTCATCCAATTTAAAATGACCGTCATGCACAAATTAAAACACCTTAGTCATACAACTGCAATTAATAAAATACTCCAGCTCATACTTTCCACAAATTCTCGTAAATTCTCTGCAAGGAAGGATTCACATTCTTCGCTGAAAGCTAAAACTGCCGACGAAAAGAGTTACAGCCTTGTAACTTTGCGAATTGCGGAGCGGTATAACAATTACAGAACTTCCGCCTTTACTTCCTTCTCAACATACACTACACGTTGTGTTCATGCAGAGACAACAAGGCCACAGCACTGACAAACACGGATGCTTAGGGTCAAAGGTCAACGTTGTTTTGATGAAAAAATATTGATACACGTGACCGTTATTCCGCATTCATTGGACGACATAGGGCTAGCTTGTCACGCTAAACCAATTTTCGACTGATACTGGTGTCGATGGTCCGTGTATATGTGTGGTGTGTGGAAGAGAGGTGGTGAGGGAGGTGGGGAGGAGGGGGGAGGGAGGTAAGGGTTGAGAGGGCTGGGGAGGAAAGGTTCGCGGGGAAGAGGGGCTGGGGGTAGGGAAGTGTTCCATTTTTTGACTCTACATTGTCTTGCACAAAAAAATTACTCAGCCTGCCGAAACTGCGGGCGTGATTTTTGGCACAATGGCAGCAGTGATAAACGAAGTTTGTGGACGATGTATTTGTCAGACACTATATTTGATCTCAAAAGTTGATGACTGCTTTAATACGCCATCAGTAACCGAGAACATACTTCTTGAAAGGTAAATGTGTGGAAATGAGAGCTCCATATTAAAAATTGGAAACAGGAGAAAGCAATGGACGGGGATGTGCACGGCTTCTAGAGCATACTTGTCAACCTTTCCTAATATTACGCTCTCTTGATATTATGTGCCAAAATGCGACCGTCAAATAACTTATTTTCACTTTTGTTGTCCTAAATTTCGATCACAAATGGGCCGTGCGTATGTTCAATAACCACTTCATTTCTCGGGAAATATTTGTGTAATATATGCTTATATATAACAGTGTGTTGTAAAGCGCTAACTTCAGTGCGACACTTTCACCAAGCCTATAATAATGATCACTGAAGGACGAAGTATAAAACCCTGTTTCTATATTACTTTATATATTGCAGTCTTGCTTTAGTAGAATTTTTCTAAATCCTTCCTAAGTTTTGACAGCGTGACAAGAACAGACACACTTCAATTCCTGTTAGGTTGTCATGGCGGTGTGAATGGGGGGGGGGGGGGGG
>JAIPMN010002055.1:0-10988 GCA_020650975.1 Apostichopus californicus | reverse complement strand
GATGTGAATGGGGGGGGGGGGGGAGGGGGACTGGGGTATTTCCACCTGGCAACACAAAAACCATGATGTAAGTTAACAACACAAAAACCATGATGTAAGTTAATGCAACTCAGGCTTTTATAGGGTGACAAAGATCACGAACCAAGATCCAAAGTTTTGTGACTATGGGATGGGGAAGGGGACATATGTATCCACTGAGGCATCTGGCAACACAACAACAGACACAATGAAAAACAACCTACCATACACCAATGATGAAATAAATGAAAACCAAAAAATGAACCAAAATGTTTATCAGTTTGATTCTTTTTTATTATCTGATTATACTTTGCACATTGAACAGTTTCATATTTACATAAATGAATTATTGTGCGATAAACTTCTTATTTATTATCAAGTACGAAAGACCTCTACAAAACTATACAATTAGACATTCCGATAGAATATTTATACCCATGTAAATCAGAAATAGAGTCACATTCTTTGTTGCTATGGTAATTGCAAAATGCCACCAAGGGACAAAGGGATCGCCTAAAATTCACTTGCGGGAACTATTTATAAAAGAGGGTCATTTTGGCAATGAATTTAAGCAACTTAACCACTTTTCACATCTGTACAAAAAAATACTTGAAACTCTTAACTTAGTCATTTTTTGAGCAACTTTATACAGATATAGAATATTCTTTTTCTTCTTCATCTTCTTCTTCTTTTTGTAGAAATTGCATTTTGTAGGCTCCAAAGTTTGTGTAAAAGTCATGTAAGGTTATATTAATGAATATACAAGCCGGTATCAAAATATGGACTCAGTTTAGACAGGAGATCATAGTAAATACATAATATAGGACTCTACTGTAGTACTTACATTATAAAGAAAGTTTAGACCATTAGTGTTGTCCCTACAAATGCTATGAAGTTTAACAATGGTTATGTTAATAATTCTGAGGCTCAGAATCTCCAGAAAGTGCAGCCTCTGCCTCCCTAAACTTGGCAGGCAATGATGATGACCATTGAAGGAACAATTTTAGTAGAATGGTCACATTTCTAGTGCATTTTTAATATGTCGCTATGCAAGAAACCGAACAATTAAAAGGGATTGGATAACAAGAGACCGATTAGAAATGTATAGACCATGAGTAGCGGCATCGTCCAAATATAAACTACCAAATTCATAAGTCGTCGCATGTATAAATGTTAAAAAAAAAAAAAAACTTACAGCCCAGTATTGTCCCTCACCAAGATATTCCCAGCACTCATGAAAGTCGGGGAACAATTTTGAAAGTTTTTATAATTTTGCAGCGTGTTGAAGCATGGACACAATAAAGGTATCTAATCTTCTACACTAACCCATTACATGAGGAGAATAATGGTAAAAATGACAAATATACCTGAAAGACAGGGTTTGGGCCAGTACTGGCTGTGAAATAGAGTGGCAGAGGGGGTGTGAGGGGGGTGGGGTGGGGTCATGGCAAGGAGATAAATGGGGGTAGCTGGGCACCTTCCAAGATGACACTTATGCCCCAATATCTGTTAATTTCCTGTCTTTTTCCCCCTTCTTTCTGGTATTAGCCTCATACAAAACTACCCAAATGGATGATAAAGAATTATATCAAAGCAAGCTAGAGATGATTAGGTGAAGATTTAAGGGGTAAGTAGCACCACCAACTTGGCTGTGGTGATACGTACAGGTATTGTAAGATGTCAGATACTTTGAATCCTTGCATTTACGCTTAACCGCTGTGTCACATTGCTAATTACTTTAATACCAAAGGGATAATTTGAAATTTAGAATACTACTGATGAGATTTGGTATATATAAATATTGGCGGCCATTTGAATAGCCTACAGCAGGGGTGGGCCCGAAAATTTGATCTTGTGGGGCCGCAGTTATATTTTGTAACCAATCCAATGGCTGCAACGATAAATTACATCAATAAGGGAAATAAACGATCATATAGTTTTACATGCACACCATGTTGTAAAAAACTAACATACTAATTGTATGTTGTTTTTAAATCTATTGTATTGTAACCTTAATGAGATGTATCATGTTTTTGTCTAAAGTTTCTTCTCAGAACAGGCTCTGGGTTTTCGCCGAGCTTTCCAACTGTGCAACAGACATCAATTACGACATCATCGAAACCATATAATCGCAAGAATCACAAGGACAAGATCATGGAAACTAAATTCATGCTGACACAAGTTTGATGAAGTACTTATTCTTCACGCGTGATAGTTTCGAAAGACTCTACTTGCGAAATCGGTTGATTTAATGGAGTCTAACATTTTAATAATATGTCAATCCAAAGAAGTAAATCCTCCTTTGTGATAACAAGTAAGTAACTGAATGTATCTTAGCTTAGTTTGATCGGTTGACTTGTTTTCATATGATTAAATTGTTTCATCTTTTACAAAGTATTTTCTATGGTTTATCTCAGTTTCAAAAGTACTCATGAAGTCATTAATTCAAATACAAAATAAAAGGTTTCAACATTGTACACACAAAACAAAAACCCAAAACTGCAGTGCCATACAATAATACACGCAAAATAAAACATGCATTTTATACACAAACACAACAACGATCTATTGAAATTAATCTTTGGATAACAAAATGAGGATACCAATAAGCTGCCTGATATGTAAATAGTATTTAAAATAGCTGTACATGAATAGTCACTGTCATACTCTGAAAAATAATAAAAAAAATAATCCATGTTTATGATGGCTGAATGCAACAGGGAGGTAATTGAATTTTACCAAGATGCTTGTCAAGCTGTAATTGCACAAAACAATTCGCAAAGCTATCAAATTAATGATTATTCATAGTTTTATTCATAAATATTCACAGCATGTTTCATGAATATTTATTGTACCCAATACCCAAATCAGTTAGAGCAGTATCACTATCATCTCTTTTGACGAAACAATCTAAACTGAAACCCAACGTATATTCCACGAGTGAACAATAAATCTGTATGAATATTCAGTTCAACGTTACAATTATAAAGAACTTTGATTGGACAATAACTAGACACCGGACAGAACATGTGCATTTCAATTCGACGCAGGACACAACGTATTTGTTCACATCAAGTTTACTGTATGAATATCTGAAGCACTTCAAAGAGATATACTGAGAATTTGTTGATATATTCTAACTTATACAAATATTGACAATTTTATACATATTTACAGAAAAGTAAGCGTCCGACATCATTCCAAGGAAAGTTGCACCCCAAAGAAATCTCACACACATCATAAAAAAAAAAGAATTTAAAAAAAAGAAGAAATATCACTCTGATATAAAATGAAAATTTTACAATATTTAGAAAAACAATACAAACAAAGGCAAATCTGTCAATAATCAAAGGCTTCTTGTTTAATTTTGATTGGTATGTATTCTATTCTTTTAGAGTCGACTATATCATTAAACTTCCGAAACCTCCTCGATACTGTTAAACAATGGAAAACAAAAGTCCAAGTCTTTGAAAATATCAAATGGATACGATCCATTCTTGTTTTACTAACACTCCATAAAATATCTCTGTAGCTGTCACCAATAACAAAAAATAATAATATGAAAAATTATCATTATAAAAATAACCAGATTATCTCAGTATTACAACCCATACCATTCCACTTCCTTCATATATATAATAACTTTATCAGTAATAGAGAGTGTGGAGAAGGAGGAGGAGCTTATAAACACATATACCCATAATTTCAGCTAATACTGTTATGTACATTGGTATCAGGTCATATGAAAACACCCCCACGTCAAAAATACCGGTCGATCCAAAAACTCTGATTGTTTCATGATAAATTAATTCGTGTTAACCCATGATGCTGGTACATTTTATGAATAATTAACCTATATTTCCAGGGAGGGGACAATAGAATTCCATTCTATGAATCAACAACAGGAACACATATGGGATCAAACGTATCCATGACAACATCCACTGCTGAGTTTGGTTGTCTGAACAGAAATTTGGTCGTCCGGGACGACCGGACTACCACTAAAAAAGGCCCTGACATGAATCCACTGTAGGGTAATATGAATCCATGACAACTATTCATAGCTCCACTATAGGATCAGATTATCCCAATTAGGATGAAATCTTTCCATGATCGGATTACAAGAATCCATAAATGGTTCATACTAATCCATCATAGGATCAAAATAATCCATAGCCAGGACCTTCTGAATCCATGACGGATGAAGGGTTGATATGAATGCATTATTATATTTCATGTTGTAATAAGGGATGGAGTAAATGCATGCTAAGACATATTGAACGCATGTTAGGATGGCATTAACTCATGGAGAGTGGCTCTACTTTCATGTTAGGAGTCTGTAGAGATGTAACATGTAGGATTATATTACTCCCTATAAGCCTACATGCTAAGACATATTGAATGCATGTTAGGATGGCATTAACTCATGGAGGGTGGCTCTACTTTCATGTTAGGAGTCTGTAGAGATGTAACATGTAGGATTATATTACTCCCTATAAGCCTACATGCTAAGACATATTGAATGCATGTTAGGATGGCATTAACTCATGGAGGGTGGCTCTACTTTCATGTTAGGAGTCTGTATAGATGTAACATGTAGGATTATATTACTCCCTATAAGCCTACATGCTAAGACATATTGAATGCATGTTAGGATGGCATTAACTCATGGAGAGTGGCTCTACTTTCATGTTAGGAGTCTGAATAGATGTAACATGTAGGATTATATTACTCCCTATAAGCCTACATGCTAAGACATATTGAATGCATGTTAGGATGGCATTAACTCATGGAGAGTGGCTCTACTTTCATGTTAGGAGTCTTAATAGATGTAACATGTAGGATTATATTACTCCCTACATGCTAAATCCTATATACATCCAGGACAACAGCTACCTTCAGTTTTGGCAGATTTTGCATAAATTCAAGACATCTCTTAAAGAAGCCCATAAATATTAATCCAATCCAGGATAATACCTTAACACTCAATTGGTAGGATAAAATAAATACAGACTAGGGCTACATACATCCATGATGATCCTATCCACAAATCCCATGGCAACCACTATTAATGTTATGCTAGCATTATATATATTTCATCACAATCCACCATATTTTGCATGACAGGATAACATAAAGCAATGAGAGGGTTATATGAGTCCATGACAGGAGTTATATGAGTCCATGACAGGAGTTATATGAGTCCATGACAGGAGTTATATGAGTCCATGACAAGGGTTGTATTAATCCATGATAGGGTCATAAAAATCCATGACAATATGAATTCACAATAACTCCTGGGTTTGGCACTTTGATTTGAAAAAAACTTACATTTCCCCCTCCAAGTTTAATCATCCTTTTCATAAGTCAACACTTTTCACACTGTTTAATTTTTATTCATTTCTTTGAAATTTCTTTCAAGAGCAACACTTGCTCTTTTCCATTGTACAGCATCATGTTTCTATTTTGCTTCATATGCATGAAAAATGAAAAATAAAAGTAAAATTTGCAATTTAATCAAGTTTCCAAGATACCAAAATAAAGTGTTGCATCAATAAATAATGCGTGTTTCATCTGAGTTTCTCTTTGTTTCGTAATATATGTGCTTCTTTTTTGAATACACTTGCATCAAAATCCTTCCTTCTTCATACTGGAAAGAGAACGTAATATTGGACGAGAGTAAAGCGACAAAGTTTCCTTCACTTTTTGTTCAATAATTGTATCCGAGTGACAAACATCACATAATGATTCTGGCCAATCTTTTATCACCTCTGAGGTAAAAGTTTTCTTTTATAACTGAACTTCTCATCAACAAATTCAATATGTTGGAGACATCAACATAGCATTCACAAGAAAACAGAAGTCACTGAAGCCAACAGATCTCTGATTCTGATTGGCTGTTTACCTAGTTCAGGCAATGTAACAGTCTCCTGATATATTTAGCAGAATCCAATGGCAGATTTGTTTGTCTTTTAGTACTAATAACAAGATTTAGACAAAATAAAGGAGCCTGTCAGCCAACAGATATCTGATTCTGATTGGCTGTTTACCTAGTTCAGGCAATGTAACAGTCTCCTGATATATTTAGCAGAATCCAATGGCAGATTTGTTTGAAAAATTAAAGGAGCCTGTCAGCCAAGTCCATGCATCATGACAGTCTCCTGGTACATATAGAAGACTGAAATATGACGTCACTCAGCAGTGCTTCTCTGTTAGTACTAACGAAAAGTTTTAAACACAAAGAGCCTGTCAGCCAACATTGCCTGTTTCTGATTGGTTGTTATCCTAACATATACAAAGCGACACTACACTGGTACATTGAGGTGACCATTATGATTATCTGTCATTTTTTTGTTGGTTAAACAACAATTACTCCAAAGGACTTGGCCTATTTATTCAAAGTGCGAAATATTGAATAGAGCTACGTTGCTTTACCCATTTTGGTTTTATGCTCTGTTTTGTCCAATATTACAGCCTCCTTCCAACTCACAAAGCCTCCTAGACACATAACGACCAAATTTTGTTCGTCTTCTTAAAACATATTGATCATTTTTCAAGAGATTTCAAGTTTGATGAAATTAAAACTACCTCGCTATTATGTTTAGACGTTCCCCGAAGTGCAAGAGTAAATGAATTTTCATAACTGAAGGAAAAGCCTCTGGCATGCATAAAATTCTGCTAGAAAAATTAATGTAAAAGATACAAAATAGACCCAAAAGAATGCCAGCTAACATTGATAATTATTTGTTGACAGTCAACACATGTCTAAATCGTCCATTTGTTAAGTAGATCCACAAATGATGAAAGAGCAAATTTTTAACTTTGCATCCAAACTTTGACCGACAAATATGTAATATCTGCTATTTGATAAAATGCATTTCAGAGTATATTTAAAGGCAAGAAAGAGCTTTGGAGCTCTATTTTTTTCTACATATAACTTTTATTTTTTATAACTGACGAAAAAAAACTTTCTTAGAGTTTTGTCTCGTTTTTATCTTAAATGACTTATGCCGCATAAATCTCCTTCATACCACTTTGATGAACACTTTTATCTGGAGAGAAAAACATCTCACCAGACACCAATGAATGAAAGTTTTGATCAACCAGCTATTGTTTCAGTTTTTAACAACCCTCACTACTACCACTTGGTGACAACAATAATATGTAGTACAACCATGTATAACTTTCTTCAGTGCTTTCATCACAGGAGTTAGAAGGTTGGTAGTTACTATGGAGACCAGATACTCAGTACTGTTGTGAATGATGACACGAGTTAGGGCTGGCTTCCTAACAATATTTTCGGCTTGAGCAGATAAAGTCACTGCGTGGAGTTCTTCATCTCTCTACCTCAGTATGGCCATCCCACAGTTCCTGGTGATTCTCCCCGTGGCTAGGACTTCAACCTGTGTGTTAAAGGAACAAATAGTTTATAGTATCTTGAGGTCTCTGTTTATTACAGTTTTCATTGATGTTAATAACTAGTCGATGAAATGTTGTCATGAATGGAGACGATATATTGCCAAAGCACATGAATGTTCCTTACAGCCAAAAGAACAAATCCTTTAATCAACAGGACGTGTGGTGGCAGTATACAAAACAAAGCAACAACAGAGGAAGGAATCAAACTAAGTTAGTGTCTGCAGATCTTGATAAGACTGCTGTCTGTAGAACTGGTTGGCTAGCCACTGTTCTAGTCAGACTTGCTGCATTATTAACTCATAGCAGGTAGAGAATGTTAACCTGGTCTGCTACCATTCCAGTGTATCAGGCTGCACAGACTCATTATTAAACTGGTCTGTTCAGATCCCATTTTGTAAGATTACAAAGATTTGAAGACCATTTGCAGATATACCTCAATAAAACTCACTGAATAAAGTCCCTAGAATAAGACTGTTGCAGACTGCCTCTTCACATGTTGTTGTTCTGTAAGACCACATATATTAACTGCATGAGTCTGATCGAATGTATTGGGGTAAGGCAATAAAGACTCACTAAACAAGCCTGGCAGACAACAGACTGTTCAGATGAATTTGCTGGTATGGATCTGTGTAAGACCACACAGAGTAAAAACACTTGTCTACTGATATGTATATAGATATGTTGGTTTCATAAACATATCTTGTGTCAGACCACACAGACTGAATAAACAAGTCAGGTGATAAGCTTGTCTAAGACCAGATGGAATGATTAGACCAACTTTTGATGAGACTTCTTTTAGTGAGACCACACAGACTAATGAAATTATGATGCTTGATGTACAGACTTAATAAAAATGAGTTATATCAGATGAACAATATCAATGACTTGTTTTTCAATGTTAACCTAAACACATCAATCGATCAATACACAGAAATATATGATAGCATGTAACTGTATACACAGTAAAGAAATATCATATCCTGAAATTATAAGTTGAACAGCAATACTAGTGACAACCGAACGCATCCCAAGAGAGTATACCGTCAGATTAAAATGAAAAACTGCAATACAGAAGATGACATATATGTGATTACATACATTAAGAATGTTCGCTTCACTTAACAACATACAAACAGTCATATGACTCACACAAGAGGGTGTGGTTCTATTCTAACGTATAAATGATATTTATGAGCACTGGCAAGCAATCTGATGGATTTTAGTTTAGTCTCTCTGAGAGAAATACCAAATAATGGTCACTTTTGTTAATATGATACAGTATTCTTTTATAGTTCAACCTCCTAGGAATTTTCTCACACTGATTTGATGCTTCTCTTCTCTGGGAGCAAACATCAAATGTTAAAATAGGATTTAAGTTACCATTTTAGAGTTTGGGATACTACTTCATTTTAAATATTTTTTGGGGGGGAGGGGGAGGGAGGGGTATGGGGGAGGAGATATGGTTGGAGGTGAAATACCATACATGAAGGAGTAATGTGTAATGTTCTGTTAAGTCAACTGTGAAAACATGTGGAGATTAGATTTCCAGTTTCAGAGAAAACATTCAAATTTATATGAAATCACTTGACATTGAAATATTTTGTTTTCAGCAATTAAATAGCAGCAGGTCATTCTATCCTAATGCTACCGACAATCCTTAAAAGAATTCTTCATTTAGTTCAACTTTTGAACTGACTTTTGCTGAGGATGCTGTTTTCATCTGATATTGAAAGATTTAAAGAAATTTAAACCCAATTTGCAAAATACATATAGACAATACATCATGCAATGACACAAAACCATAAGAACACTTAGTAACCACTTCAGAAGATATAGCAAAGAACAAAGAGATATATTTATGATTGTTTAAAGCAGTTCATTGTCCTGTTTTGTAATGACCTTAGTCTATTGTGTGGTATATATGTAACATTCATCAAAGGAATGCTCTTGGGTCTATGGTGTTGTGGCAGTATGCATTCAGCTGCTCTGCACAAAAACAAGGCGAGGGGACAGTATTTAGAATAGTGATTCATTACACAACAAAATATAAGCTGATATCACAAAATATGGGTGAAACCCATTAATATGGGTAGATCCCACGCAATATGAGAAAACCACACAAAATGTGGGTGAATCCCATTAATATGGGTACATCCCACACAATTGTGGGAAAACCACACAAAATGTGGGTGAATCCCATAAATATGGGTACATCCCACACAATTGTGGGAAAACCACACAAAATGTGGGTGAATCCCATAAATATGGGTAGATTCCACACATGAAAAGACCAACCACTGACATAACAGAGAGAATGACTGTAGGCCAGTACCAAACATATTCTCTGTGTGTTCTGTAATTAAAGTGTAACATGCGCATACATCCTACCATAGTGTTTCTTTATCTTTTCCACTACTCGCACCCCTTTGCAATTGAAACAACTTTTGCACCCATTTTACCAGCTGTGCTTGAGCACTTTGTACATTAGGCATAAGGTGCAGGGGCTCACTCTTTCTGGAAATGTGTTGTTCATGCATATAGCTTTGTACCCTCTGGAGTCCTCCCTCGCAACCCCAGGTGGGGGAGGGGGAGGAGGGGCGTGGATCCCATGTTAAGAAACGCTGTCCTAACATGTACCTCTGTACTGATATCAATATTGTTAATGTTACTCCAGGAATTGTCCAATCAGGTAACAGTTTAGTGATATTCTCTGGGGTTATTCAAACTCAAACCAATCTCATAAATCATCCTAAAACAAGAGTAATGAAACATGAATATTCATGATGCAGGATGTTATGTTACTTGAGGAATAGTCCAATCAAGTAACAGTTTAGTGATATTCTCTGGGGTTATTCAAACTCAAACCAATCTCATAAATCATCCTAAAACAAGAGTAATGAACTATGAATATTCATGATGCAGGATGTAATGTTACTCCAGGAATTGTCCAATCAGGTAATAGTTTAGTGATATTTTCTGGGGTTATTCAAACTCAAACCAATCTCATAAATCATCCTAAAACAAGAGTAATGAAACATGAATATTCATGATGCAGGATGTTATAATATAGTTAAAGCATGAAATGTTTATTATTAACACAGCATGTTTCATTTCAAATACCAATACTTGTATCAATGAGTTGAAGTTAACATTACAACAAGTACTAATAACAAAACAAAACCGATATTCCAATAAACATAAAAAAAAGTGTTCACAGAAACCGATATTCTAATAACCATGAAAATAGTGTTCACAGAAGCGGAAACGATACAAATATTTAAGGACATCGAGAATAATTTCAATTCACTGATACTTAACAATTATCTGAATGAGATGCTAGACACTCAATTCATTCTATGCCTACTAACTAACATACATGCACAAAAGTAACATGAAGACTAAAACCTGATTTAACTCGAGTGTGCCCCCATTTTTGCAATCTTTCCCTCTGTTTTACCACATGCAAGCATCCCCTCTTGTTTTTGAAGCAGTTATTTTGTCCGAGGCATGCTGGTACCCTTCATTGTCAGAAGAACATTTAGGACCAACAT
>JAIPMN010002054.1:0-11951 GCA_020650975.1 Apostichopus californicus | reverse complement strand
TGGGCCTGAACAAACCCAGTTGAACATTGTGTAAACCCAGTTGAACCTAGCTCATGTTCAGCATAGCCCAGTTGGAACCCAGTAAGACCCAGTTAAACACAGTTAAAAATCAGTTAAACATAGTAGGCTCAAGTAGAACCTAGTTAATTTTTTAACTGGGTTCTACTGGAATTTCTACCAGGGCGAGAATATATCTTGTGTGAGAGGGGGAAACCTGAAGTTCGATCTAAACATTTTACACCTGTTCTCTGTATGAGAGGATACACTGTCCTCAGATACAATCTTACAAGTTTCAAACTGAGAAAATAAAGCCCTGGCACTACTTCAGTTCATCATAGTGGTCAATCAATGCTGATATTGTCCATAACTAAAAACAAGTCCAAAGAGGACCCTTGACAGAATAAAACCTACACGAAGAAGTTAGGCCTAAATAAGAGGCTTTAGCAACCGAAATTAGGCCCGAGCCTATTCCTAATCAATTATTTGAAAGGTTCTTGGAATACTTATCTACTTGCTTCACCTAGATCGAGAGAAAGCAATTTAGTCTCAGTTATAGGCCTACATCAATGTATGACTTGTTCACCTATGAATGGAAGACCTAGGCTTATCAAACTTACATTTTTAGAAGTTTATGCATGCTGAAAGTTACGCACTTACCAGCAAAAACGACATGCAGCGAGATGACATTCAAGGAGGTGTCCACAATGTGTTGAGGAAACCGTTAGGTCTTTGTCACCTATCCCTCGACTTTCTTTAAATTCACCTCGTTTCGTCTCGAAGCCTTTTTTCTGTCGAACCCACTCATCAAAGCGTCGGAAAGAAGAACCGATGTGGACCTCCGTTCTTTTAATTTCCGCATTAAATATCTAATTTACAGTAGCCTTTTGTCAATAATGCAGTCACTCCCTGCATTGTGTACTGGACTTTCCCTATGTGAAGCTGTACATGTAGCAGACTGCATACAGGCGAAAGTTGCCGATGTTCGTCGCGGTGATCATTCGTAAAAGTACTGAGTGACGTCACCTTCGTGGCGTCAGAGAAATGTACTGTACCAAACTCTGACGTCCAGAAGAAATATTCTAAAAGCCGCTACATCACGACCACGCCTCTTTACATTAGCTTATACTATTCACAAGGAATCATATGTTCTGATAATAATGTGTTTCGTATATATGATGTTGATGAAAAACATAAATTATTTTAATAAACCCGCTGTGCCTTTGTCCTCACGTTTGTTCCTGGCATTATGTGCTTTACTATAGGCCTACATGGTGATAAGTCATACTCTGCAAATGATGCAGTATTGTGATAAGTTCCATGGCTAGTAGGTCTATGTTTGGGTAAAGTGTTTGTTTCTCAGTCTCAGATTCACTTTATGGTGCAAGCTTCATTAGTCAGAAATGTAAACAATTCATGGCGTTGTATTAAATTTCTGCTTGAAAATGTGAATAGCTTCTGCTGAAGCTTCATACAATGGAGCTTTACAGACTGGTCTTATCTTGATATTTTACCAGATGTTTTTGAAAGTGGGAGAGGGCAGCATTATAGTTCTAGTAACGATCATGTTGTAGTTAGATCCATTGAATTAGAAATGTTGTCTTACATCTTGTAATTGTTAAGGTATCTTGGGGGGGGGGGGCACACAAAACAAATTTGATATTAAATATGAAATATCTTTACTTAAATGTTAGTATACTGTGAATTAAATTGCCTCCTCCCTCACAACTTTGAATGCAAAGATTGTCACATTGGACTTGTAAACATGCCTTTACTTGTTTGGGTATAAGGAGAGGTTGTTACTGCAAAATATGTGCTATTATGTATATTTGTAGGTGAAACCGCATTAAAAAAGATGTCAGATGCATGCACCTGAAATTTGTGGAACACAAAGACAGTCGAAACCTACATATACACAATTGATATGTGGCCTTCCTAATGAGTGGAATTGATTGCATAATGAAATCAATACTCCACCACCTTTATGGCCTTTTACGTCACTATTTAAATGGTAGTTATGTTGTCATTATAAGCCGTAGGGTTTTATTTTCATTAGCATACAGTCTGTCTTAATCTTATGTATCTAAGCCCTTTTTATTGGTTTCAAAGATAATCGTAACATATGCATTCATGATTGTGTGTGTGAGTGTGTGTGTGCGTTTGTGACGCCCAGCTTGTAAACACGATATCTCAAGAAGGGAAAGTCAGACAAATTTTATATTTAGTGTGTAGAAGAACAACATTGAGTACAAGAAGCCGATTGTTTTTGATGGAGGTAAAGGTCATTTAGAGTCACCATGGGTCAAATTGTGAAAACCTTGTAAACACGATATCTCAAGAAAGAAAACATGGGTAGACCTCATATTTAGTGTATCGAAGAACCACTTTGTTTAAAAGAAGCCTATTGTTTTTCCTGGAGGTCAAAGGTCATTTGGAGTCACCAGGGGTCAAATTGGCAAAACCTTGTAAACACGATAATTCAAGAAGGGAAGGTCGGACCAACTTCATATTTAATGTATACAAGTACCACCTTGAGTACAAGCAGTATATTGTTTTGGTGGAGGTCAAATGTCATTTGGGGTCACCATGGGTTAAATTGTGAAAACCTTGTAAACAGGATATCTCAAGAAGGGAAGGTCTGATCAAAATCATAGTTAGTGTTGAGAAGTACCACCTTTTGTTTTTGGTGGAGGGCAAAGGCCATTGGGGTCACCAGGGGTCAAATTGTGAAACCTTGTAAACACGATATCTCAAGATGGGAAGCTTGGGCCGACCTCTAATTTAATGTGTAGAAGTACCACATTGAGTTAGAGAAGCCTATTGTTCTTGTAAGAGGTCAAAGGTCATTCGGGTCATCAGAGGTCAAATCCTGAAACCCTTGTAAACATGTACACTCTAGCTATACAATACGTCAGATTCATGAAGAAAACTGCTCATGTTACATCATCGAAACCACAATGCATTTTTGCATTCTGGTTCATTTTGGTGTCCTGTTTCAATTATCACAGCTCTTTTATTTAGAACTATGCTTTTGCTTCTTTATTTTTATATCACAGTAAGTTGCTACATAAACTTCATAAGTTGCATTTCTTTGTTACATATAGAGTGTAATCGATGAACGTATGGAGCCAGCTGCCTACATACCTGTCACTGTCGGTATGGGCAGTGTGACAGGTTTACATGATTCTGTACAGGATCACCACCAGGCTGTAGTAGTGGATGGACAGGGACTAATTGTCAGCAACGTGGGTTGAAAAAAAAGTTAACTTTGTTACAAGGGAAAGGTTGAACCTAAATGTATATCAAAGTTGATCAATCATTGCATTTATGGTAAAGTAATTCATGTAACAGACTAACTTGAATCCTTTACTAATATATTGATTTCTTTGTTACATTTTAGAGTGTGACCAAGGAACCTTTGGAGCCGGCTGCCTAGAGACCTGTCACTGTCAGTCTGGTCAGTGTGACAGATTTACAGGAGTCTGTACAGGATCACCACCAGGCTGTAGTAGTGGATGGACAGGGACTAATTGTCAGCAACGTGGGTTGAAACAAAGTTAACTTTGTTACAAGGGAATGATTAAGCTTAATTGTATATCAAGTTTATCAAACATTGCATTTATGGTAAAATTCTTCTTGTAACAGAGTAACTTGCTTCATTTACTAGTATATTGATTTCTTTGTTACATTTTAGAGTGTGACCAAGGAACCTTTGGAGCCAGCTGCCTAGAGACCTGTCACTGTCAGTCTGGGCAGTGTGACAGATTTACTGGAGTCTGTACAGGATCATCAACAGACTGTAGTAGTGGGTGGACAGGGACAAATTGTCAGGGTAAGTACTTTTTTAGGATATTAATCTGACATTGTTCTGTGCATTTATATTAAATTTAAACAATGTTACGTAGGTTTAAGATAATTTGTAACTATATTTACGTATTTCTTCAAAGTGTTTGAAGAAAATGTGGAATATATTGTTGACAGCCATGTCACTGTCGCTCTGCAAAATGTAACATAGATACAAGGCAGTACACAGGAACTCCAACAGGCTGTACTGATGGATGGAGAGGTAGAAGGTGTCAATAAGGTAGGGTAGTAAACATAGCATGGAAAGTGTAGCTTCCTTAATGGAACTGTTCCTAGTTATACATGCAGATTGTTTTGCATACTGTTTGTATATTGATATTGCTCTTTATAACATTTAAGAAGTATATCTTTACAATTAAAATATATTTCATTAGTATTAAACATCCTTTGTGCCATCAGAGTGTGATGCAGGAACATTTGGATCCAACTGTCGCGAGAATTGCCACTGCCTCTCTGGACAATGTAACAGGGATTCAGGACAATGTACAGGCAGAAAAACAGGATGTTCTAGTGGATGGACAGGGAATAGTTGTCAAGGAGGTAAATTTAATTGTTGATGATGATCATTATATCTATATAGTCTGTTTAAATTTTGACCCATGTTTTTACCTGCCTGGTACCCAACTCATATGAATTTTTGAAAACTGCTTGCAGTTTACATATTATGTAGCACCTGGGGGTGCTTTATGAAGTGTTTTGATATCTTTACTTGTAGCTCTTCTAACCTCTGCTCCAGAAGAAGTAACAAAAGGGAGTTTATCAATCACCATCAGCTGGCCAGCCTGGGATGGGGACACTAATGAAAGGGACCCACCAGTCATTGGTTACATTCCATACCACAAGAATAATTCAGCCACAGAGTGGATACCTGGTAGCTCGGATCCTGTACAGACCCTCAACTTTACCTTCAGTGACCTCACTCCAGATACAAACTACTCATGTAGTGTATCTGTAGTTATAGAAGGGAATGAAGAAGGTCTGCAGAGTCCAAAACTGGTTGTTAAAACTACCTGTGCAGGTATTTAAGATAGTTGTGAGAATACATAACATTTACTGATGACTGCAAGCACGTTGTAAATGCTGTCGCATTGCTTTCACTCTCAAGTTGGTGTTTTCCATGTTGATAATTTGTTTCCTGATGTTCCTCGCTTAGATATACAATAGAAAAAGATAACAAAACAGACTTTCTCATTATGACTGCAAAGAAATACGGTCATTGTCACATGACCTTTGTAATATATTAGGTTCTATTGCAGCTGGATGTAACTAATTACATAAGTTGGGATTCTTGTTTGCTGCATATGACATCAGCAATCTGTCACCGCCTAGCACGTATTGAAAACCAACAGTAATTGGTCTTGAGGAAAAGCACAAGCTGCTATAAGTGGAATGCATCACTATACAATGGCCAACTTAATGATCACTGTAATAACAGACCCATACAAGCTCAGTCAAAGTATGTAATATATACAGATTTGGGGTCCAGAGTCTTAACGTAACTTTAGTTGGGTGTTAAATAGACAATGAAAGTTATTTTAGCTACATTCTATCTCCTATTTAACTTTGTGCTGCTTGTAAGGAGTTGCTTGCCTGGTAATTCCCCATTTCCTGTATTTTAAAATAGATCATATAACAAATTTTAATTACACACAATTCTTAGCTTTGCTTGATTAATGATCCTGTTCTAGTGTTACTGATGAAAATATCTCATATTCTACTCATAGTTCCAAGTAGTCCTACCAATTTGAAACTGGAAACGTTTGAAGGGAAAAAAAATCGGCTTACCATATCCTGGCAGGTTTGTCTAATTAAAATTGTTTGTTCTCAATTATGCATTAGCACAATGAGATATATTCATGCTAAACTCCAGAAACAATTGGTTTTCTCAGAATTTAACATTAGTCAAGGAAGCATCAGTCAATGTGTTTCCTTTTGATATGATAGGAAGTAATCTTCATGTCAGTATATTTTTTGATTGTTTATGTTGCATGTTCAAACTGTAATGCTTTCCCTTGTCAGTTTGTTACCTAAACCTAAACCTGCCCTCATGTGACAATTATTGAGCTTATAGGTTGGATCTGTGAATATGACTGCAATATGATGTTCTCTCCACAGAGGTGTTTCACCAAATTTGATAAAATACATCAGTTGGTAGTGAGATGAAAGAAAGTGCACAGGAACAGTATATCATAGATCACATACGTATCAGCAGTTAAAAGAATGAATGATGCCAACCTGCATCTCTCCTGTTGGCTTTTTTGAGAAATCCACCAGTTTTGGGTTAAATTATATAAGTTTGTCAAGGGGCAAAATTAACAATATATGTAAGTAGGTCAGAGGTCATCAGTAGCATATTTTTGTGTAACTACTTTATTACTATCATGCTTAATGAGGAACAATGCTGTTGAGAAATTACCTCTTGAAAAGAGTAAAATTAAAAGCAGTTACCTGTTTCAATCAAGCAGTTATATTAACAGTAGTTTTGTCAATCGAGCATTTCAGATAATTAAGCAATTTTATTTTAGATGCCATCAAGTCAGGATATTAGATGCAGTTCTGGTGTAACTCAGTTGACCTTATACTACTCAAATAACAAGGAACCAGGAAGTGAAATGTCAGACGTGATCATAGATGTCAGTTATACCTCCTACACCTTTAGCGTCTCACTGAAAGAAGAATACACCTTTCGGTTGTCAATAACCACTGCTGGAGGAGAAAGCAATAAATCACAACCAATATATCACTCCATAACAGGTGACTACAACTGTCCATGATTTATACTAGCTATGCACTGCTAACTAAATCACTTCTTTTTTTTCAGTCATTGATATACATGTAGTCTTAGATATCAAAAACAAAGATACTGTAGTAAATTATGCTGTTTTCTATGCTTTCAAACATATTTACATTCAGTCTCTGATTTGGGCTCAAGATTCATGATATAGCCCAAAACGGCAGTGGGTTATAAATGACTAAAAAGCAGATAACTTGTATTGAAATTATGTCAAAATAGTGGAAAATAAAGGCAGCATGAAAGGAAATCCAGGCATGATATGGCCACAATGCGTGGCAAGTATTTAGACCATGGATGCTACATGTCCCGCTCTGTCAGATGTGTGTCCAGACCGGACTTGTGGTCAAAGTATGTAAACAATTTGTCAAACTATGACACATGATCATACTGTTAGACGCTTGTTGAGTTAGTGACCTTGACATGACTTATCACACTTTCAGTATTATATTGCACTTTCATGTGTAGCCAATTAGTGACAGAACACAGAACTATACACTTGCAAGATGATCACTTGTGCATTGTTGGCAGTGTATTACATAAATAACACATTTATTTGTAAGAAAAGCTCTTGTTGCAGAATCTCCGGCAAAGGTGTTTGGAGCATCATTTACTCAATGTGATATACAACAGTCTACTAGAGATGATCAAATTACACACAGAGTATCTATAAAGTTGTGATCCTTCTCTGCTTGTGTATATTATCCATGTCATCAGGAAAAGACAAACGTGATTGCGATGGACTTGGCTTCCTGGTGATACAAACTGTGTCATAGTCGTTATTTTTTCTAGATTAACAAGTAACTCATCAGCTGAAAATCTGCTAATATATTCCCAACAGCCTTCCTTTCATCCCCTAGTTCTACTCATTAACAATATAGGTATTATAAATAATTGACCCACCCACCGCACTTGCTCACACACTTACTGGGTGTTCTTATGTGTGGTTTAATATGGTGTTGTAAAATGTGTACTCAAAATGTCACATGGTGGGTCATTATTTCCAGATTATTTCATTTACTGAAATGAAGGAAGCTTTATTCAATAAGAGCAAATATAAGTGTAACTAGAGTAGTATTTGAACTAATGACATATGGGTTACAATCCAGGATCACATTCCAATTTTATTTGATGCAACCCAGAATGTGACAGGGAAGGGATTGCATGAAAATTTGGCATTTTATAAGAAACTATATAGTAAATGAAAATTAGAAACCTGACTGGGAAATGTTAGACACAGGAAAATAAAAAAGAAAATACTTATAACATCATATCTTCCTTATTCGTTCAGATAGTGTTCATCCCAACCCTACCCTAACGTACAATGTTTTACTTAAAATTAGGATGTTAACTTCACGAGATGTGGACAACATATCTTTCTAAAAGCTGCAATTTGGATCACTGATTAAGTAGATGAGAAATGCTATTTCAAAGTATCAACTATGGGAATGAAGTATGTTGTAAACTTTCTGCAAAATCAAATAAAAATTAATTGATTTGAATAGAGAAACATATGTAATATCTGAATGAGGGAGATGTTGAAATTTCGCACATTTTGTAGTATTCGTTTCTTTGAAACCAAATAAAAAACACCACTCGAGTAGCTAAGTTTCTGTTTGTACACAATCTTTACCTTCAACAAGCTCACCTAAGTTAGTGAAGGAACAGTCTTGATCACTAGTCAAGTTTTGGGCTATGAAAATCCTCAAGATAAGTCCTGTTATTATAAGGTTAGTTGCAACATGTCATTGCAATTCACATTATCTGTACTAGAATAAGGTAAGTATTTTAAACTCTGCTGGACATAACACACTTCAAGTATTATTCTTTCATTAGTAAAATACTGTGTCAATACTCACTTCATGTTTTGAACAATCCCTTGAAGTGTTGCTGATTGCATATGGCATCAAACAAATGTTTGTATTAAAATATCTTGAATTGTTATGTTTCATTACATAGCCATAGAGAATTTCCTGCTGTGAGTTTATTTGTAAAGGGTTCATATACAATCCTTCTTATACTTCTTCCTGGTTTGCTACTCCATGTTTGTTCAATAACAAAAGTGAGTCACAGTTACAAATATGCTGAGACGCTGTAAAATTTGTCTAAAGGAAATAACACTTAAATCTAAACAAACATTAGGTAATTGTCTTATTTTAAGACAATTTTATTTTACATTTCAAACAAGGACTACTCGTATGTAACATGCTTTGTTTTGGTGTGAATTCTCAGTGGCAATATTGTTAGAGATTATTATTTTTTTTGTCATCTTAAAAGTTTAAAACACTATGTTTCTGACAATTGTAGTAGCATATGAAACATTTGCCTCAAAATATTGAACTTATATCCAAATGGTATAGTCATTTACTGCTTATGAGTACTAAACTACAATCACTGATTTCCCTTAAGAAGAGAACTTAAAGTAAACCTTCTTAAAACTTTTGGCTGACTGCCTGTATATTGCGTAGAATGATTGAGTTCCGAGTCTCCAAATCCTTTTGCGTCCTCAGTAAATCACAGAACTGAGATTTTTAAACATTATTAATTATCCTATATTTAATGTGCTGACAATAGATGTGGATTTAGGAAAATATGATTTGTAGGCAGTGCTCTATTTCATATCATTTGACTAATAAGTTACCGGAGCTAGAACTGCTGTAAGAGGAGAATTTAACAGGCAAAATAGAGTAATCAGAACAAGGGAAACATCTACAGTGGCTAGCAAAATTGAAGATGAGGCAGATTGTGTAAAGCAATGTTTCACGAAATTGTTATACTTATTCAGATGAAGTTAAATTGATGTAAATTTAACACCTCAATGCCACAAATAATGCATGCATGGAGGTAATATATCTGAATTCATAGAAATTTACGAACCCTCCTTCATAATTTAATTCAAAATAAGACTGCATGAACTTTTTCTAAAGTATGGTATTCAAAGTGCTGGCTGAATTTGCATCCCTTTAACATTGTTTTACAGCAGTTCACAATATTCAACCAAATAATGTTAACTGTAAAAAAAGGTTTTATGTCAAAGTTTTACTTACAATGATATCATTTTTGACGTCCAATGGCAAGGCCAGTAGAACAACTGCAGTGATACACGCAGCATCCAATATCAATACAGCAATCAAACAGCTGCCCTCAGGCGGCTTTTCCAAACACGCCTTCTGCCAACGATGAACTCCAAATTCACAACATGATGGTCCCCAGGCAAATATGGGTTCTCATAAGTGCAATAAATCCCATGCCATGTGTTGAAACGGAAAATTAAATCAAGCGCTTTACCAAGAGAGACACATAGAGATCATATGACTCTCACAGCATGATGTTTCAGCTAAGAGCGAGGTGTTTGCTCTAAACTAGCCAACATGAACTTGTTAATCCATTGTAAAGAAAATATGTCGCATCTATTAGCGCAGATAATAGGATCACCTGGACACTGTAAGCAATTCTATAGCATTCTCAAACTACCCAAGCCTTCCCTACCCATACAACCACCCGATACTCAGAGCTAGTACAGTAACTACTGTTCATATTCCACAACCGTGCATCAGTAACTACTGCGCTGTGTTCGTAACACGGTAACAAGTGTTTCAGGTGGCACACTACTTACTGCAAAGCTGTTACACGTTCCCATGTAAGACAAAGAACTGCGCGACTGGACAAGGCGTTTATGAGTATCACGATGGGGTAGGCTACTAGTAGTAGTAGTACTGTAGTAGCACTGCCGAGCCATTGTACTGGTAAACTATTACTATATTAAGGCCTAATTTAGACGTGGAAATACCCTTAAGGCTAATCTAGGTCCCCCTCCCCCACCTTATGTCCAATTTTTTGTGTATCTGTTTTGTATCTATTTGAGACTTACACACACTCACCTGTCCGTGAAGAATGATTCAATCAAATGGATTTACTAATACGATTAGAGAAAAGTTAGGCTACCATCTGAATCTAGCAAGCAGTATAATATAGTTGTGCCAGCGCCGACCATGCACTCCGTTATGTACGGCTAGGGAGTAGTCTTCGTTAAATAGCCGCCGCGCATTTTCACCTTTCGGACTCGTAGTTCAACGTGTAACAGCTTTGCAGTAGTTACTGATGCACGGTTGTGGAACATGAACAGTATTTACTGTACTAGCTCAAGATGCTGGTACATTCATATTACATAGCCATCATCACTATTCTAGATCTGACTAGTTCCCTGGAATAAAAGTTTAATGCACAGAAGCTTGTCACTCATGCAAAAGATGACCCATCTTACTATTACCAATAGTAAAATACACTTTCCGATCTACTCTTATGTGACATTAACAAAAAGAAAAAGTCTATGAAATGAATGCTGCCTCCCTGCTAAGAACTGAACAATAACATATGTATGGAATAAAAGGAAAGCTGTATTTTAACAAGATGGCTAGAAGGTTCATGTGTAGAGTTCCCTTCTTTTATGATCAAAGTTAATTCATAGTAGATTACACACAGAATACATTTTTTGTTCAAGGGGTAGCATCTGTCTTCAGGATTCTTTAATCACTACAATTTGAGTGAGCAAATAAACTACTATGTGTCACATGTTCAATGAATTAACAATGAATAAATATTACATATTTAAACCTTCTCAAGAATAAATTTACACCTTTATTAGTAGAGGCATGAGCCCACCTTAGAAACAAAATAATCCTATAATAAAAGTTGTTAGTTATTCACACCATGGTGTCAGAGAAAATTAATGAAGGTATTGAAACAGAGACAACTGTGTATTCTCACAACAAATTTAATTGCAATCCAAAATAGATATTCTCATTAACTGGAAAGCTACATTGTTAATTTATATGGAAATGATCAATTTTGCAACTTGTTGCCAATCATTTTTTAATTACAGATATGACACTTGAATTCGACATTTCATCAGATTTAGTTGAATTAAAAGCATCGATACCAACGGTTAACGTGGTGCTTGTAGCCGGTGCTATACTCATCCTTTTGCTTGGTTTCTTGATTGGCTCTCTGGTTGGTAGAAGGTAGTACTTTCAGACATTTGAACACCACAACTAAAGAAACTAAGCTTGTTTTTAAATACAATGTTTACATAATGACTTCGTTAATTTTAGCCATAGCAGTGTCAGATTTTTATTTATTGTAATGCTTGTATAGCCTGATGTCTAAGTACAGCTGTCGTTTATACAGTCACAGAAAAACTGCTTAGAAAGATCTATGTTTTACTATGTATCAAAATATCACTGATTATATATATATATTTATATTTATACATATATATATTTAAATATATATGTATATA
>JAIPMN010002052.1:0-10911 GCA_020650975.1 Apostichopus californicus | reverse complement strand
GGGGGGGGGGGGAGGAAACACCACACTCCATGAATATAAGCGCATGTTACTAAAGTTGGAGGTAAGATCTTTGCCGTCACAATGTAAGCAGACCAAGGGTTATATTGTAGACGCATCGATTGTGTGTCCCATTGTAGGATTAACGGAAGTTGTCAAATGGGGGAGGGGAGGGGGCGGGGGGCATAGTTAAGGCTAAGAAATGTGCAAACTGCGCAGGGTGTATTTTGAATTGTTTAACAAATCGAACGGGTTGTGCACAATACAGGACCAAACTGCGGGGTGCTTATTATGCAATGTAATGTAATTTGACAGTTGCTCCTATACTACGGTGAAGAGTGTGTATTTATGGATATGACGTCACATATATTCTCTCATTATATCTGCAACGCAAAGCTCGCCTAAGGCGCATGACACGCGAGGAGTGTGAACCTGGAAGTGACGTCACGTATTTCACTCTGTGTTTGCACTGTAAATCTCCCCGCCGGCAGTGAATACAATATGAAGGAACTGAAAAGCCCGGATTTAGATTCATTGCAAGCCCTACCAAGCTCCTGTTGAATGGTAGAAATAAAAAAACACGGAATAAAAGTGGAAAAGGAGGTAAAATAGACAAGCCGCAAATTACTGCTGGAAGGAAACAAATTAACAAGTACCAAGCAGATTTCCCTTGTTGGGGGAGGGGGGTGGATTGTTACCCATAATTAAACGGAGTTTCAGTCACAAGCGACCTAGTCAACTGAGGTTCATAAACTAGGGACCCCTCCCTATGCAAGAGCAGAAATCGCCTCCCAGTTTACGAAGTCTACTTATCAAGAGAGGATTTGAGATAAGTTCTAGAAAATAGGGTTTGATCATCATAAAGAGGGAAGGTATTGATCGCTTCAAGAAGCTTCTTATTGTAGAAATGCACTCAGAGGTAGATTGAGAGAAATTCTGAAGGTTGTCCTATGACTAATGTTTAATCTAGTGTTTTGCGCAGCTTAAAGGGCAAATGCTGTCGTATATGGACAAGCTTAATTTTGGGTATTATAAAGTTAGATTAGATGGGAAGGGAGGGTAGGGTAGGGAAACAGGTTATCGTAAGCATTGAGTATTGAGAACCCTCCAGGCTCTCCCAGTAGCAACATTAATATGATTCTTAAAATTAAGATTGTTATCAAGGGCAATTTTCATTCAAAAAATTAAGTGTTTTTCTTTTCTTTCAGAAGAACAAGTTAAACAAAGCAAAGAAAACGAGAAACATGTGGCTGATTATAAAATGAAACGTACGACAATGTTTTCTGTTACATTAGACCAGGGGTTCCCTAACTGGGGGTGCGTGAGTCCATCCCAGGGGTTCGTGAGACGGTTCTGAAAGTCAAAACTAGAGTACTTTTTGTTGAACCAAAACCTGATATATCTTATAATTTAGTAATGTATAAAAGTCGTACCTATCGACAAACTCTTTTCGCGTTCCATACGCATATGTTGCCATAGTATACCTTACCGTGCATGCGATTACCGTGCATGTGATAAAAAACAGGAGCATCCGTCTTACCGTGTGTGATGGGTGAATGACGCGTGATAAAGTTTGTGATCTGATCTTGAAGTTTCCAAATAAATATTTGTTCATCTCTTGTTTTTTTTTCATTACAATATTACACTATATGAACTTGGTCTTTACGAAGCACTGTTATGCGTATTATAGTATAATAATGACTCAGATCGTGTCTCGAAAAGTTGGGGGTTCGTGGACAACTCTGACATCCACAGGGGGTTCGTGGGGGGTGGGGATAAAGTTAGGGAAACCCTGCATTAGATCTTATATATGCAATGATTACAGATTCATTAGATATTAATATAAATTAATGGAGATTAATGCTAGTATATCTTATATTCTGCTTAAAAGGAACAGGTGGACAAATTTTCTAACGGTGATGTTCTGAATTTTCCTTTGATTTCCATTATTTACAGTAAATTGGCAACGATATTATTTTACAGTAAACTGGCAACAATATTATTTACAGTAAACCGGCAACAATATTTGTTCTATGTACATTTTTCTGTTATACAGATTACGCGACAACATATTGCCTAACGTTCGTATAGGTAGGATTCGTGTTAGAGAGATCTACGCATAAATAGTGAAAAAAACAGTGTTTTCGACTAGATAATAACATATTTACACAAATGAAATCAGTAAATTTGACTTGTCAATCTAAACCCCAAAATATTTAGAGGATTTTGGGTATCCCGGCCAAAGAAGGACGGCGTTGAGAGTAACAAAGAATCGACAATTTGCAAAAACTCCGTTCAATGTATTTGTGATTGAGTTTGATTTATTTCCACATAATTATAAATACAATGTTGAATAATTAAATTACAAGGAGGTATAGGAGGACTGAAGAAGCAGAGCTTTAACGAGCAGTCCCCCTTTACAAAAAACAATAAACTTAATTTAATTTAATTTATTTGTTTTGCCACATACGAAAGTTTTGCCATAAACGAAAGAATACAGAGGATTATAAGAAGAAAAGAGAGAAGAGAAAAGAAAAGAAAAAATTATCCGCTTAAATAAGCTCATTGCAGGAATTCAGAAAATAAGTAAATATCGCATTCGACACGAACAAAGGCATTGAGAGTTGAACTTATGAAAGAAAGATTTTCTCTCTTAAACGAAACGAAACGAAACACAGACTTGTGGTTTCTGACACTTTTTAAACATTTATTTTGTATTAATCTTTCATTAAAATCGACAACACAATAACTGGGATTCGGTTGAGAAATAGGTGGGGAAAGGGACGGGGCAGGGGGAGGGGGGGGGGGGTTGGATGTGATTATGCATTGTTCGCTAAAATACCCTCCTTTGACGATGCAAATGACTTCTTTTTTCATCAAACCGAGTAAACAAAACAAGAAAAACAAGAAGAAAAAAAAAGGAAGTCACGAATATAGGAACGAAATGTGTCCAATTATGTAATGCACTTAATTAAGGTCTTTAATGATAGAAATTTCTGATGAGATAAGAGGACTTCTTATGAATTTAGAAGTTGAATGATTTGAAAAATGGCCAAATACTTACAATAAATCACGATTCCGCAGATAGCTATAAAGAAGTCGTCGACGTTTTCTTCTAGTGCCGCTAATTCTTCTCGCAGCATCGATGCGTTAAAATAAGGAACCATTTTTTGGTTGACTATCTGTAATCTTCTTTTCACGGTTTACGAAAAAACAAGCGTCGAGTCGAGACAAGAAGAATTCAGTGAAAAATCAGGGAAGGAAAGGTAAAGAGGAATCCAGCTGTTGTTCATATGTGTTTGAGTTGCATGGGCAAGGATTGTCAAGTTACTAAAACACCACGATGGCGACATGATTCCTCCACGAATCAGGTTTTTTTCCATTTGACACGCCCATTAAAGAACATAAAAATGGAGACAATTAAAAAAAAAAGTATAGCGACGAAGAAGGAGACATATATATACATATAAATATGTACGTGCCTGTGAATCCCAACTGCAGTCTTTGTGGAAAATTTCGACCTTTCCCTCAATGAAACGGGTGAATGCCGAGGTACATTGAACGTATATTGGCTTTGTTGTGGTAGTTTATATAATAATCGGATTTTATGTAACGAAGTGGACACATACATATCTGATAATAGAGGACTATGGTTTATAAATGTAGGCCCACCTCAGCTAAGACCCTGTCCACAATGACCCCCCCCCCCCCGTAGATAAACCCCCATAGGGCCAATGTATCCAACATTCTTTTCCCCTGTTATTCCTTCTTTTTTTATAGTTCGTTAGCTCAATAACATTATGACGAAGAGTCACTACCACAAACTGTTGACTATTGGACAATCATACCTGACAAAGATTTTCTCCCGTTCCCCCTGAAGTTTTTTTTTGGTATACGTTTGAAGTTGTTTAAGTTATTTGTACTAATGGTCCTGGTCAAATATGTGTTATATAGATTAGTAACACTTTTAGGTATACAGAGGTCATCTATAGTGCCCCAAATAATTAATACTATAGTAGAGGATCCATATAGGAGAGGGTGTGGCCCTGTGCTCGTCGAGGCAGACTGTCAGGTAGGGAACATTATGGTCCCCTCCTCCCCTACCCCAATAAAAATTTAAAAAAATTAGACGTGGATCAGTGTCTGTGACATCGCAATTCCTGTGATATCCAATTTATGACAAATGTAAGGTGACAGGACAAAATCCCCCCGGACAAAATCCCCCCGGACAAAATCCTCCCGGACAAAACCCCCCCAGACAAAATCCCCCGAGCCAAAATCCCCCTGGACAAAATCCCCCTGGACAAAATCCCCCCAGGCCAAAATCCCCCAGGACAAAATCCCCCCAAGCTATAAAAAAATCCCATCAATTCTTTACAAAAATGCGTCATCCCGGTTCCCCGGTCCCCCCCTGTCCCCCCGGTCCCCACCGGTACTCTCAGTGGTACTCTCAGTGGTACTCTCAGTGGTACTCTCAGTGGTTCCCGGACCAGTACCCTGACCAGTACCCCGACCATACCCCGACCGGTACCCTAATAGTTAGCCTGACAGTTACCCTGACAGTTACCCCCACCGGTACCCCCACCGGTACCCCCACTGGTACTCTCAGTGGTACCCCCACTGGCACTCTCAATGGCTCCCTGACCAGTACCCCGGCCCGTACCCCGGCACGTATCCCGGCACGTACCTCAACCGGTACCTCGACCCGTACCCCGACCGGTATCCCAACTGGTATCCTGAAAGGCACCCTGACACGTACCCTGACACGTACTCTGACACGTACCCTTACTAATACTGGTACAATGACCAGTACTTTGACCAGTACCTTGACCGGTCCCTTGAATGTCACACTAACAGGTAGCCTCACAATTACCCTCACTGATCTCCCGACCAGTCCCCTGACCCTGACCGGTACAGTGACCAGTATGATGACCGGTACCCTGACCAGTCACATGACCAGTACCTTGACCGGTACCCTCACAGGTACACTAACAGGAGCCCTCACAGGTACGCTCGCCAGTACCCTCACTGGTACCCTGACTGGTACCCTGACCAGTCCCCTGACCGGTACCCTAACCAGTGCAATGACCCATGCCTTGACTGTCACACCTGGGCCATCCCTGGTTGTTGCAGGCAGGCTTTGTATGGGTCAGGGGGATATTGTCTGGGGGGATCATGTCCGGGGGGATTTTGGTTTGGGGGGATTTTGGTTTGGGGGATTTTGGCTGGGGGGATTTTGTCCGGGGGGATTTTGTCCGGGGGGAATTTTGTCCGGGGGGAATTTGTCCGGGGGGATTATGTCCGGGGGGATTTTGACCTAGAACCAAATGTAATTCAAACATGGTACTTTTAGCATTTAGCTTTAAGTATTCTTTCCTCTGATTGGATAACATTGAATACTAAAATCCCCTATACCTCTTTTCGGTTCAGTAGCTCAAGTTTCATTTTGAATGATGAAAGGAAATTCGATACCTTTGAACAATTTCCATATAGACAGGAGATCAAATGATGGAGTTATAATTTGCTCGCCAATTAACTTTGGTGAAAAGCTGTGACGAATTGATTTATATATGGACCTATATTGTTGTCTTACATTAAGCAAAATGTCAGTGATTAATATCAACTTGGTTTGTCTTGCAGCACAAGTTTCTATCATTACAATTTAAAATCGATAAGGTTAAATCAAAATGAAGTTATTTTTATCATTCGCAGAGTAGGACATAATTACAATTGATAATCGCTGATCAATTGACAGTCACTGATCAATTGATGGTCACTGATCAATTGATAGTCAGTGATCAATTGATGGTCACTGATGCATTGATAGTCAGTGATCAATTGTTAGTCACTGGTCAATTAATGGTTACTGATCAATTGATGGTCACTGATCAATTGATAGTCACTGATCAATTGATGGTCAATGATCAATAGATAGTCACTGATCAATAGATAGTCACTGATCAATTGATAGTCAATGATCAATAGATAGTCACTGATCAATAGATAGTCACTGATCAATAGATAGTCACTGATCAATTGATGGTCACTGATCAATTGATAGTCACTGATCAATTGATAGTCAATGATCAATAGATAGTCACTGATCAATAGATATTCACTGATCAATTGATAGTCACTGATCAATTGATGGTCACTGATCAATAGATAGTCACTGATCAGAGATAGTCACTGATCAAGTGATAGTCACTGTTCAATTGATGGTCACTGATCAATAAATAGTCATTGATCAATAGATAGTCACTAATCAGTTGATAGTCACTGATCAATTAATGATCACTGATCAATTGATAGTCACTGATCAATTGATAGTCATTGCTCAATTGATAGTCACTGATCAATTAATGATCACTGATCAATTGATAGTCACTGATCAATTGATAGTCATTGATCAATTGATAGTCACTGATCAATTAATGATCACTGATCAATTGATAGTCACTGATCAATTGATAGTCATTGATCAATTGATAGTCACTGATCAATTAATGATCACTGATCAATTAATGATCACTGATCAATTGATAGTCACTGATCAATTGATAGTCATTGATCAATTGATAGTCACTGATCAATTAATGATCACTGATCAATTGATAGTCACTGATCAGTTGATAGTCACTGATCAGTTGATAGTCACTGATCAATTGATGGTCTCAAAAATGGTTGAATATTATCTGCATCGTCAGGTTAAAACAGTATCCTCATAATATCGTGTTTGGCGAAGATATTAAGTTTAGCAAATTCGGTGATATTTCGTGCATGACAGTATGGGTAGCAACGTATAGAATGATTTCGTCATGGCCATGAAGCTGAAGATAAATTTGTATCTTTTTATATTATTTAGGTTTTTTTGTTTTATCTACGAAGCAAAACAACATTTCTACAAAAAAAAAAGATGTATTTTGTTAAAATTCTATATACAGAGAACATTGCCAGCTAAGCAAACAATCCAAATCATGTTAGGTTTCAAGGATAAATCAACAATATGATTTACGATCCCCTAGTGATAGCACAGATGAAGCATTCAAACTATTTCTTGATGGTTGGAACTTGCGTTCAATATATTAAGATGTGGTTTTCAACGAACAGTGCCAAATATGTTACTTTACAAGTTGGGGTAAGTGTTACGTTGTCTTTCAACTGAATATCCATTTAAGTAGAAATTTATCGAAAATATACTCCATCTATACACCAGCTGGGTACCTTCGCAAATGCCATAATACGCTTATACGATGACTTTTAGATGATAGCTTATATATCGTTGAAATGATCACATCTCAAAAATCCGCATTAGCGAATTGATTACAAAATGTCACCAGCATGCTATAGCGTTATATTTCGTTTACATTATAATCTCATATTAATTATATCCTTAACAAAAAATCAACGAAATTTACCCTCTCTACGAAGTTTACGAAGGCAAATTTGATGATATCTTTATCTGCGAAAATGATGACACATAAAAATATGATATGTTACATTACTTTGATAAAAGGGAAAATAAGCTTTAAAGGTAATGAACGTGACAGAAACACACACACACACTCATACACACACAGGTGTGTTTTACATTCAGACCGAGGACCACATTGTTTTTTCCATTGTTCAAAACCACGTACCCTAACCTAGGACTTGGAATCTTTTGTCCTCGGTCAGAATACGAAACAGTTGCACATACACACTCACACGCACGCTCACGCACACATACACACGCACGCGCACACACAACAAGCCGTTGCCATAAATTTGTGGGACATGTAATTATTCAATCCTGAAGTCTATGATGGGACGATGGCAAGAAAGACAAAGTGAGTATGACGACAACAAACAAAATATGATTTATTCAGTTCAATATAGTTACCCCGGAGTGGAGCATCATGCAATGTGACAAAAAGTGAAGGAAAGAAATATATAATCTATAATTTTTGATACGAAAACCTCCTTTTTATAAGTCTGGTTTTTAACATCAGATATGATGATATCTACAGGCGGCTTATCTGTCAAAACCATCATTAATATATATATACTGAGTGTACGTTACCTACATTTTCTAGGATATTCTTCAGAAAAGACCACCATGCGATTTTCCAAATACACAGGTGAAAGTCAAGTTTCAACAAACATTTTGAACAATTGTTTCCCCCTATCATAATTCAATCACGTACCAACAACTTATATATATAGTCAAAGGAAATTTTATACCTTAGCGATCTAACCACCGTTAAAGGTCAATCAAAAAACAAAAACAAAATTACCGACTATATATACCCTACCTGTTGTACTTGCTTCAATTCCCAAAGAATTACAGAAAATTCTAGTGCATCATTAATTTCGAATTTATTTGACAAAGTTGCATCAGCAGAGGCGTAGAGCTATATAGGTGTCTCATCACACAGGCCCCCCCCCCTCACGGCTCATGTTACCCCTCCCACTCGGGATCGTTTCTTACATTACTAACATTTTAACATTCATAACTATACCAGTCATGTATATACATGAATAATTGAATTCAGCCTGGGAAGAATTTGGATTTTTTTTTTTGACAGAATTTGGACAGAAATGATTCTCAGTCAGAATATCAAGTGTTCTTTATAGCATGGAAGTTATCATTCTGCTATCGTCATAGATAATGTCACGTAAACATTGGATGTTTTCTTTAACGCCATCCTTCCCATCCATCTGGCAAGCTGTGTTTTAACAGGTTCTCCTTCATACAGTTGTTGACAGACATTACCTTGTTTCTTCATGTCCTATTTTTGAGATTGTTTCGGTCCTATTCGTTTTGGATTCTTTCTCCTTCTCCTTCTCGAGTGGTGTAAAGGGGCCTAAGTGTGTGTTTGTGGGGGGAGGGGGGGGTGGGGATGGAGGGGGTGGGAACATACATTTGTAATATGTTACATATACATTCTGCTTAACACGTACGGTATGACTATATATGATTAGGACACAAGCATACACTGATCTAGATTTTCTATAAAGATTAATATTCGACATTTTGAATGGCTTCGTAATACCTACACAATAAGACTGACCACCGAAAATATGGACATATAATTCATGATAGACGGACATGCATTTGAAAATCAACGTCACACTGACTGATGTTAAATGTCAAAAGCGACCTTTTGTTTTGAAAACATGCATTGGGTAACCGCAACAAAAAAACAAACTAACTTATTCTATAATGCTTATAACATCTGACAGACGTTTGCACACTTTATATGTGATGATTATGCCGTATACCGATGTAATAAGCCGATTTAGGATTCTTGTTTACAAGATGTCTACCTTATAGTGTGTTGCTTTAATTAGTATAATAGTTTACCATACTACCGGTATACCGGTATACCGGTAAGATATGCCGATGTATGGATCTTGTTTACATGTTGTCTACCATATAGTGTGTTGCTTTAACTATTTTAATAGTTTACCATACTATCGGTATAATAGTTTACCATACTACCGGTTTACCGGTATGATATACCGATGTAAGGATCTTGTTTACATGATGTATACCCTACAGTGTGTGCTTTAACTATTGAACTATATAAGTAGTTAACCATGCTACCGGTTTAATAGTTTACCATACTACCGGTATACCGGTATGATATGCCGATGAAAGGTTTTAGCTTTCATGATGTCTATGGAACATGGTCAGGTTCACCTCTAGACAAAATCACGATTTCGTTCCTGCTGAGTGTCTATTCAGATAAAACGTAACTATTTTCTGATCCACTTCAATTACATATTGATTCATTTAGACATATCCAGATATCAACGCACAATAAACTAGAGACGCTATACTCTTGTTGTCTTTAACATAGTACGAACATCGTCACATCACTGACATGTGATAAACCGAAGGTCTTTACAAAATGACGTCATCACACAGTTTCTAGGCGTATCTTTATGTTAATCATTACTTTCAACTGGCTTGTATATGTACTCACACGATTATTAAACTAAGGCTTGCACTCTAGTGAAACATTCACAAATGCAATTTTTGCAAAAAATAAATTGTTCACTATGCAAATATAATGTAAAAGAGTTGGTCCGAAAACTTTTAGACCCACGACCCAGGATCTTCCGTGTGGCCTTAGCCAAGCCCCCCCCCCCCCCACTCCTCATAATCAGACTCAGAATGCATGAAACAGGCCGATGATAAGTACACCTGTCTTTTCGACCTATTATAAGACAGGTTCCTGCCCAAAGTTAAATCAGTCGGGGTCAACCCCTTCTCCCACACCTGTAAAATCCCGTGGACCTCACCGAAGCAATCTGTCCCTGTGGATTCAGTCCCATGAACGTCCTAAAAGAAATAAATTAACCAATAATAGGAAGGAAATGTTTGTCTATATAAACGTCGCTCAGCTGAAGCACGGATTCTAGGATTTGTATATTTGAAGCCGAAGAGAAAGGCCCTTTTCGTTTTTAAAAGGAAAAACCAGATAATAATTGCAAACAAGTAGGCAACGTTTTGATCGCATGCTAGACTAATGCCATGTGTGGTGGGGTGTAACCATGGTAACATTACATGACGTCTAGTAATTACTGAAAGACACGAGGTAATGTTAAATGACGAACGATCCCGCCTCTCCTCTGTCTCACCCGCCCCGTACCTCCCCCCCCCCCCGCCCACTTCCCCCTCCTACGTGGCCGATCCTATTTTCAATGACCTCATATGAAGCTGAAACAGCGTTGAAATGTGTAAAATAGGGCAATGTGTATATATATAAGTGCTTGAACCCGGAAAGAAAAGCCATATCCCTATTGAGACCATGACTGTGTGAACGTACTTTAAGGATCAATTCGACTTCCTTCAAGTTTCTTTTATTATGGTCAGACAAATTACCCAGGATTATGGCAAACTTAAGACAGTCGATATTGTGTCGT
>JAIPMN010002051.1:0-10874 GCA_020650975.1 Apostichopus californicus | reverse complement strand
ATATATTTTTTTTTTTAAAGGAAGCGGAATCGCATAGAAACATGTACAAGTAACCCCCCAAACCCAGACAAACACGTTGAACAACGAGCCTACATGGGCGGGAAATACGCGGAATCGGCATCTTTACAATTTTCTCATTAAATGTTAATGAAAAAGCAAACATTTCACTTGCCCGTTCTTACCAGTAAAACATTTTTCTGACATTTTACTGGCCCCAGGCCAGTGGTAGTGTCGAGTTTTTGTGAAAATCTGATTTTTCTCTCCAAAATCTTGATTTTTTTTTTTTTTTGTAGGATATTCAGTCTGTTTGTTTGTGTCAAGAGGTTGGCATCTCTGTATTCATGAGTTAAATGAAAATGTCATTTTTTTTTTCCCCACTTTTAGTTCCCTCTACCATTGTATCGTTGAGATATCTGTATGCAAGAAAACAGTACTTTGAGAGCTATTCAAAGAAAGCCGAAGATAGGTAAGTGTTTTTGTACCCACAGTTGTGAAGTGTCTCTTCATATTATCAGGGTTTTCGTTAGTAGCCGGGACCCGGGTCAAATGACCCGCCTACTGCACGTACATGACCCGGCTACTTTGCGTCGCTCAGTAAAAAAAAAAAAAAAAAAATGACGAAAAAAATCGAGAGGAATAAATACCCACAACCAGGTCAGGTGTGATTGAAACTTCAACGTGAGTTTGTTTTTTGTTTGTGAAAAATAGGACAGAAGAAAGGGGTGATTGGGAGGGGGCAATATCATTGACCAAACAGCTGTATATTGCACCATTTTGCATCTAGAGACTTTTTAAATTGCAATTTTCCGGGGGGGCACCCCCTCCCCTTAGACCCCTCCCCCATGTCCACGTACAGACAGTCCCGCCTACTTTTCAACTTGACCCACCTACTACATTTCTTAACAAAAATCCTGATTATGCTCAAGCCATTTAGTCAATATCTGTGGTTTTTTATATATTATCTCTGTTTGGGAAGAAGTTTGTGGAACTTGCTGATGTCACTTTACATTGGAATTCACAGCATATTACCAAATACTTGTTGATCATTGTCGAAAACTCGAAACAGTTGTTGCATTTGTTTAAAAGTTTCTCTCGATATCAAATGTTTTGAAGCATTTCAAGTTATCATCGGATTTATTCCAACTTATTTCATGATAGCGCCCTCTATTTATTTTAATTCAGAAAGTATCCATTCTTTTGGCTACCATCACTGATCCTCCTTAGCCACAGTGTATATCCGAATAAGGTCCACTCTGTAAACCTAATAACCTAATTTTATATTTTTTCTGACCTGTTCACCCCTTACATTTCCATCAGATTTCGGTCATTATAAAATATCTTGCATCAAAAATGCTCCACATATTTCCAGTTTTGTTTCTGAGTAGCGCCCTCTGTGTACCTTAATTGGAAACTGTCTGCTGCTCTTGAGCTTTTGGGGTTAACGTCAACAATTCCTTTCACTTCAGTTTATCATCATCACACACAGTTACAGTATATTTCTCAAGTAATGCCGCCCTCTATTTACTTTTACTTAGTTCATGTTCCCTCCCCTTCCGCTCCAACTAGATGTCCATGTCCTATATATAAATAAATAAATATTTGTTCGTTTGGTATTACAGAGTGCCTCATTTCATAACGGCCGTCAAATGTTTCCAAATCTTACTCGTCATGAGCGCAGCAGGAATAATCAACCTGTCGCTGAAGGAATACGCGGGCGTCGACGTCTTCGGAAAAGTTGTGGATTTCTGCCGACAGTACATACCACAGCTTAAGTAAGCCGATTTACGGGTTATGGCAGTGTCTGGAGCAAGGTCTAAGTTTTTACCAAACATAAATACAGTTGATAAGAAAAAAAAACAATTGTCTAAGTTAGCTGAGGATAAGAAATTGCCACTTGGGCAAATTTAGGATGAGTGGCATACCTGCTTGCTTCAACCAATTAAAGATCAGATGGATGTCATTAATTAATATTAACTAAATGATAGTAGCAATAATAGTTAATATCCCAAAGAGTTAAATGTTATGTCACATAGCAACCACCATGAATAGAAAAAAAGTATAAAATTGAATGAATTTTTAGCCTATACTTGTGTTTAATCTGAATATTAGAGGGCGCCCTTCATAATATCCAGCAATCACTACCTCGCCTTTAAATTTTTTTTTTATAATTCAACCATGACAAGTTTAAGAGTTTTAAGATTTTCTATAAAGCGGCGAAATATTCCATCCGCCTGTGAAGGTCTTTCTATGTTGTTACCTCTTTCTACGTACAGTGACAACATAAATCATTGCTTACAAGTGTCTTGTATCTTTCAATGTATAAAGTGTTGAAATGCTCAGTAGGTAATTGTGGGGTGAACAGACACGACTCTTCAAATGAAAACCTTTATTTGTTATGTTCGGTGTAGGTGCCTTTACTTGGCAAAGTGTCGATTTAAGAAACGTCCTAAGAACCATGGCTGGTGTAGTGTGCGTTGTCTTACAATAGCAAAGTATAATTAGGTTATTTTTAGAAGAAATGACAGGAAACTTTTGCTGGACCCAAAAGTTACAGATCTTCAAAATTTGATCATTTAAAACGACTATTGTCCGATATAATTGACCCTTTAAGTTGACCATTCTAAATATCTTACTTTGAAAATTAAACGTTAATATGTAATAAGAATTGTTCCATTTAATTATTCCAAGAAGTGAAAAAGAAATATGTATATATACAACATATAGTTACTAACATAATTAGTTAGCTTCAAGTATTCAAGAGAAATTTATAATTGTTTCTATTAATTATGTAAAATGATTAACAGTGTTGATTGAACCAGTCAGAAATGAATGACAACGTCTGACCACTACAGGAAAAAAGAAATTTAATAATAAATCCTGTTCTATCAGAAATTTGTAATTAAAAAAAAATCATTGTTCTGTACTTTTAATGAACCAATGTCATCTGCTAAGCAAAACATACTGGGCAGGTAATATACAAAACCTGATGTCAACTGAGCAGTGGCGGACTGGCCACACGGGCATTTGGGCAATGCCCGGTGGGCTGCTGGCCAGGTGGGGCCGGTGGGCTGGGGAGCCTGGTAAAAATTACAGCCCATTTTCACAGTACTTAATAATAGAATACAGACGGGCTGTGTAGAAATACATTTTTAAGTGCTTGAAAAACTAAATAAAATCCAGTCTAAATCATATATTTTTGTCTATTTTTGTTTACGTTTTTAACTTTTCTCAGTTTAATCAAGTGTTGCTTCTGGAAAATTATTTTTGGGTCTATTTTAAAGTATTATTGTAACTTACAAAATTGATAAATATAGCAGCATTTTGCATCTAGGCATTCCTTAACTTCAAGAAAATCTCAACCCCTTAAACCCTTCACCCAGGACGACGTTCACTTTGTAACATATCAATGAATAATGGGCCGGTCTAGGTGAAAATAGCCTGGGCTGGTTTTAAGACCCAGTCCGCCTCTGCAACTGTCTCTCTTTTGTAATTCTATGATCCTGTAAAAGAAATGCCTCTGTTCACAAAACTCAAGTATCTTGCAGTATCCCGTATTAATACGTATTGCACACTATTCACAAAGCAGAGATGTGCAAGTTTAATTCCTTCTGTCCCTTCCTCATGCAGGATTAAGTTGCAGGGAGGTTAATAGTCTTTAACTGCAAGTCTTGAATTCCATACAAATTGCATGATGTTGCATCCATCTTCCCGTTTAGACCTTTCGTTGAACTCTACTCATCCACAATTTATTACCTGTTCCCATTAATCATGAGTAAGTTGTCATTCCAGAAAAACTACCAGATAACAAACAATCAACAAACAATTGACTGATTTGGCCTCTAAACAGTGCAATTTAATACCATTTATATTGCACCGATGGATAAAAAGTATGGTGATTAGTGTTTGAAACCTGGTGACTTTCCAACTAGTTCTAAAGTCAACTATAGCATATTTGTTCAACACAACTCTATTTGAATCTGCCTTATTAGTGTTCTACAGGGTTTAAAATTATTGCATGTGAGATTTTAAGATCCCAGAGTGAGACGATATGTAACACTGGGAGAGTTGGCAGGTATGTGAATTAGATACCCTGTCTCCTTCTCCCTACCCCACCTATCCTCCTCAGTGAGTTAACCTTTGTTGCATCCCAGTAACCGAATGGCCCCTTTCTTAGAGTACATGATAGTCTAACACTATTTAGCAATTTGGATAGCTATAGCCTATGTAGACCAAGCATTAGGATAACATTGAGCTGCTGCTAAAATCTTTTGTAGTAACAGACTGACAAATATAACACATTCTAGCATCCTTCGGGCTATACTGGTGATGTTTAGCACAGTATTGAATGTTGCACTGAATGTTGTGTTAACTTCAGGTCGGTCAAGCAGACAGTCCAAATCAAGGTTAACAATGGCCATTCGTGGTTTCCATCTGCTGCACTTTCTGTGGGTCTGCGATTTCGGTACTTAATAGCGCATGTAGGTCATCAAAATGGTTAACCGCGACTAATACTTGTGTTAACACACAGCATATTGTACGCAGAGTGTAAGTGCGTGTAAGTACTGTTAGTGTTAAGTTGATCAAAGGGCCGGAAACAGTAATTACTGGATTTGCAAGTTGTTTAAAGGTAAGTGAAAATACGATGTTATGGATAAAACATCACAATCTTAGAAGACTATTTAGGCGTGGGATTGTGTCGATATTTTTGGAACGATATGAGTAAAAGTAACATAAGCTGCAGTAAGTGGTAGCAATACTTTCGAAAGTTAATTGGTTACCATTGTCTAGACTTATTCATCATACACGTACTGTAGCCTCTCTGTAGGTCGAGGATAGGCCTAGCCTAGTCCCTAACAGTACACAATGGTAGAATATTGCGACATTGAAAGAAATCGGAAAGCTTAAATATAACGTCATGTTTGCAGCCTTTTATAAATAAAAGATGGTTAATAGTGCTGGATTCTGCAAAGGTAGGCGAATATTTTTATATGAAGCAGATGGAATTTCAGAAATTTTGGACCAAACACTCCATAAGCCGTTAAAGGCATTGAAGACTCGCCCCAAACCGCGTGCGACCATCTGAAAAAGTTTACTTTCTGTTGCTTGCAAGTGACGTTTTGTTCGTGTCGCTACAAAATGCAGACAGTAATGAATTGTGATACCGTAATTGTTATCTTTAGCTGGACCTGAGATGTCCATCGCTGTATCGTTTGTATACTGTGCTGTGGGTATTGACCGCAGCTGTATGTACTGACTATACACTAGTGTCTAATTACCGACTGTAGCAAGCTGTGTGTGTATTTTCTGGGATCGATGGTAGTGTTTAACACTTCTGTTACACCTCATTCGAAACTAGGTCAAATTACCGGCATTAGACGTTTCTTTTTGCGCGAGTCTTCACACCCTTTAAGTTCACTGTTGATGCTTAATTTTTTCCAAGGATGTGACCCCATAGCATCAAGTAACCAAAACAATCTAAAATACCTCATCCAACATCAAGACACATGTTGCTCTACCACCTGTTCACTTCGTCTTACCATCATTTTTGTGCACGTTAGTCATTCGTAGGCCCTACTATTAGTACTACTACTTTGTACTAGCCTAGGATGGCTTCTCCACAAACTGAAAAGTCTGTCAACTCTTGACACCATAGCCTAGGTCAATAAATGTCACATTTTTGTTCCTTTCCGCAGTTTTGCTTAAATCAAGAAGACTTGTACTGTTCAAAATAACATTACAGTTCGAATTACAAGTCAATTTCAAGAACATCAAATCAATCATGGCGAGAGGACAACAGAAAATTCAGGCACAACAGAAAAATCAACTGAAGAATAAGAAGAAGAAAGGAGGTTCCGACCAGAAAGCCTCTGCTTTAAAAGCTCTAGTTTATACGTGTACTGTTTGTAAGGTGAGTGGGTTCTAGTAATAGCACAATGTACTGCAGAAAACTGAGTGAACACTGCATGAATAATCAATTTATTTTACACACATTCCAAAATTGTCATTATTGCAGACGATTTTTCATGTGATCATTTCTGAGTAATACATTCCATTTGAATTAAAAGTGATGGGCATTTGAAGTGTCTAAATCATTCTTGTGAGATTCCAACTTCATTTTGGGTGGGAAGGAACAAACAGGTTTCTTTTATAGGTTCCCAGTATTGCCTCTGAATAAGCTAGAGAGTCAGATATTGGTCACAGGTCTATCCACACTGAGATGATGTGTTTAATTGTCTATTTTAGACCTCCCCCATGGCTCGCAACAATTCAGAGTATACATCAGAGCCCCTTCCTTAGGAAAGTACTTTGAGAAGTTCTGAATTTTTTTATCTTGCTAAACTTTGAGATCAGTAAATTATCAACCTCTATGATGTTCCCTTCTAAGTGATGGCTTTCGGCGCAACAGTAATTTTGATATTACATGGAGCTGCAGTTCTGATTTATCAGTGCTGGATAGAGAGATAATATGGATGTTGGACCTAACTTTCAAAGTCACCATCTTGCACTCTTAAGCCTCCAGAGGAAACCCTGAAGGGTTTATACAAATTTCTCTTAAGACTTGTAAATTGTCGAAGCGGGTATTAGTAAGGCCAAGCTTCCATTTTTCATGTTGTTGGATGACGGAGGCTGCTCTGTGAAGGTGGTCTCATCCTATAAGGCCAGGTTGTTCAACAGACATCCAGAAGAAGTTAAAGACTGCCCTCACCACCATAAGAATATTCGCTGTCTGAATGAGTCAGGTAATAAACGGCTTTGTTGGTCGGATGGGCATGGTGATGGGGTCCACTTTCCAGAAAGAAGGGGGGGTGCAAGGAGGGTTTAAATTTCAGGGGGCTTTTCATATATATAAAAAAAATTGTCCTCAGTTTCAATTCAGATTAATTTTTACTTTTTTATTATTTATTTTTTATTTTAGACCCAGATGCCTGATACTAAGACCTACAAACAACACTTTGAAAGCAAGCATCCCAAGATTCCACTGCCTGAAGAGCTGAAGAACGTAGCGTCTGTGTAGAGAGGATAGATGGGTGGTGCTTTGGTCTTGGTCTTTCTTTACACTGATGTAAGTTTATAATGTCAGAGAAAATGTGGAAGTTTTTTGTTTGCGCAGATCAGAATTGTCGTTCGTTAAGTTATGCTACTTAAACATAAATCACAAATTTCAACATTTTTTGCAATGTAAAATTGAACAGCCAACATTACATTGTTCCCTGATCCAGCACACTGTATGTAAGCACCTCAAGAAAGAGTCTACTCTTAATCCACACACAATCGACTGGGTATTAAACTTAAGTGCATTTAGCCCACGTATAGTTAGTACTGCTATCTAGTTGTATACTTTGGGAAGTTTGCAATAGCGCAAGCCTGTTCAATTACCCATAGACTGGGAAAGTTTACTTGAGGCAAACTTTTGGTTCCCTTTCCCAAGTAATTACTCACTTGATTTGGGTCTGTCACTGCATCTATGATCTAGGTAAAAAAAAATTGTAGTTTTGGTACCACCAAACTCAGGGATTAACCAAAGCTATATAGCATTAAATGCATGTAACCTTTGTTATTTACATAAAGTCTGTCAGGAATGGGGTGTAAACATATTCTCAGAGTTTGTTCTGCATATTTTAACATTTAACAAGCAAACATGGGACAATTCAAAGCTTATAATATGTTCAGTACTTACTCAGTCTTTGAAATCGTAAGCAACATTTCATCAATTTCACCATTTCAGGAAAAACAGAAGTTTACAAGTCATTGTTTAAAGCTAATCGAAAATTTGTAAGTCTCTTAAAACAACAGCTGAGTCAATATTGAACAATTTGTCAAATGTTTTAGGCACTTGAGCTACAGTATGTAAAGAGTGCTGCTATATTTGGAAAAAGAATCAACTGTTTCAATACAGTGTGAAGGCAAAAAATATTTTCAGTAAAATCTGTACCTTGGTTTCAAATTTCGAAGTATGATAAATGAGATGGCAGTCTGCCTTGTAATGTACTGCAGATCATTTATAGCTTAATGGCCTCCAAATAATGCAGCAAGGGCTATCACTTACAACACTATACTGTCACAGCATCGCATCCTAGAAGATGGAGACTTAGCAGATTGAAAAGGAAGTGAATTTTGGAGTTATTTCCAGTCAAAACAGAAGGAAATCAAGTCAATATTTGTAGGAACCTCCGTCACATTGATATCTACCCAGGCTTTATATATAGGCCTTAATGTACATACAGTACAGTAACATACAGTACCATACATACAGTAACATACAGTACAGTACATACAGTATAGTAACAGTATTTGAACAGTCTCTGTTTTGATGACAGCACACAATACAAAGCGATATATATATATATTTATAGATATATTATATATCTATATCTATATATATATATTTATATATATATTTATATATGTATTGTATAGCTGTTTCTATACTATCCATTGGTGGTACAGTACTTACTCTGTACAGTTAATCATGTCTTATGGTGTCTTTATTAATATTACATCATAAGAGACCCTCACGTCAATCTGTTTTCTATTCTTGTCTTTGTGTACCTCTTAAGAATAAAAGGTGCTGGTATACAACTACAGACTGTTCTATATGCTTTTGTTTTAACGCCAACTCACTTTGATACCGGTTTCTCAAGAAAGTTTAATTATGTTTTTCAAAGACTTGCAAGTTGGAAGTAATTGATATAACACTAATATCACTAGATGAAGCAATTACATACATGAGACACTCAGGTCAGAAGAAGGTACAGTACTCCTTGTATTGTTGTTAGGTTACCGGTATGCGTGTGTGTGTGAAATGTGAACTCGTAAACACTATAACACAAGAAGTATCCTGTGGTTGAGCTTATACGTAGATACACCCTACTGAGTACAGGTATCAAATTCAGTGTACATATGGACCATGGAATAAATTTGGTTTATCAGTTTGGAAGTCTCATGAATTTTGTCTCTTATAGAATGCTATGGTTTCTGTGTACATAAAACTGCTATGCATAGCACTTTCACTAGTTTGCATTTTGATAAATCATACCCTGCATATCACATGAAAATGTCAAAAGTGACAAAAAAGTTTTACATCTCAACTAGAAGTGGAGCTTCATTAAGACAGTGCTACATATTCAAGGTTGCATCATGAAACCATACTTATTTCTTTTTCCCCCTACCCCTCCTGTCAGATTTATCCAAGCGTCGTCGTCGTAGCCGTTCATGCCCTTCAACGATGCAGTGGGATGAAAGACAGCGAGACTGCATGGCCAAAAAATGGAACTGAGCAATAAGCAGGCATCAACATTTGCAAGCAGGGAGAATTTTGAAATGACACTCTACGAGCTCTAAGTAAGAGACCCGAGCATCTGGTAGGATTTTTAACAGTTGGAAGCTGTGTAAAAGTCCACCTTCTTTACTTTTTCAATCAAAAATTTATAGCTACTTCTAATGTAAGGTGGAAAGGTCATTTGTAAACTCAATCTGGAATCAACATGGTAATGGGAAGATGCAAATTGCGGGTCCTGCTCTGGTCACGGTGGAAACTGTTGATATGACCTGAATGTTCATGCGTAGGTCAGAGGTCACAGCAGAAATATCAAGACAGCTCATCTAGGTGTAAAGGTCGAAAATCACTTGAAGTAACTTGAAGTTACTTTTCGTCATTCTCTGCGGGGAGAAAAGAGTGGAATTTGAACCACTTTGGCAGGTGTTATTTCTTTCTAGATTAACAGTAATTAAGACATGACACTCCTGCACTCCAAATAATTACTTCCAGCTTATACTTTCTTGTAGTTATTTTCTTCTTCTGCTTGTTCTACTTCTTCTTGTTCTGATCAAGAATGCAAATTCCATTTGTAGGTCGGAGTACAGTAAGTAGAAAACGGATCAACCATTTTATGAGCAAAATTACAAAAAAATCTTTACTTATATTTAACTGGTCTTTGTGTTTCTCTATTTGTAAATAATAACACGCTTGTATTGGTTGTTTGTGTTTCGCAGGTGTAGGAATGTGAGATGGTGAACATCAACTTAGGAAAGATATCGGAAAATACTTAAAAACTCTGTTCGTAGCATTGTTGTTTGAGGCTCATGAAGCTTTTATATATAGTCTTTGTTTTTGCTTCTTTAAAATTGTAGCTATCCCCCCCCCCCCAAATCCCACCCCTTCAAAAGGCTAAGTATGTGCAAATCACACAAGTTTTTGAAAATGAACGTTTTGCAGATTTGAATATCAGCCAGTGTAAGTTAACGTGACGTAAGGGTTGAAAAACCACTGCCGTGGTGTCGGTTACACCACAGTCTTTTAAGTACGACAAAACTAATGTCATCTCTCTATGTCTGCCTGTATCTAAGTAACCTGTAAAATAGGAATTCCATATTTATTAAGAATCTATCGTGAATATTCATTTACTTCAATGTCCGGAGGAAATGTTCCTGCTTGTAAAGGATATATATATATATGCAGTTTCCTTTGGATATAGCCCTTAAAATTTCATGCCGAACTTTGACAAGGTGTCAGACAGTTATGGTGGTAATGCCAGTGGTCAAAATCAAATCTTGGGTCAAGAAAGGAAGCAAAAGAAAAACTCACACCAGACAGGCATGATGAGGTAGAGCAAAAGCCTCATCAAATAAATACAGTAGAAGGGCCTTTTAATAGGTTCGATAGATTGATGATTTTGATAATGTGTTTATAATGCCCTCTCTGAGAGGCCAGTATCTCACTTCTCGACTTAAAAAGTTTCCAGTAGTATCATACCAGGAATTATTGGCTAGTAGTTGGCTACCAGGCCATTTATGTAAACTTATTTAATTTTACAAACTTTATTGAAAAATGTCTGATACACATTGCTTAAATTTTGGTCGTTTCTATTATATAT
>JAIPMN010002050.1:0-19541 GCA_020650975.1 Apostichopus californicus | reverse complement strand
TATGACATAACTGGTATTCCACGTAACTTTTACCGATTCCGATTATGTTCCGATTATGCAATAATCGGGCCGATTCCGATTCCGATTAGGTTAATCGTTTGAACACTACTCTTATGTATCCTTGCTGTTTTATTTTCGCGGAGCGACGAATTTTGTTGGGTTTTTAGGGCATCGTATGCAATGAGATATGGCGTAACTGTCCCTTCGCGCAGTACGTACATCTCCTCAGCTGATTTTTGTTTACTGTTTACCTTGCTATTCAAAGACCCTTGTCCTTTATACATATTCACAAGGTTCCTACAAGTGGGAGGAGTCTATCGAAGTCAAAGATTCAAAATACGAAAATCAGAAAATGTCATATTTTTTGCACTTTTCGGGAATAGTTTAAGTTGAAACTTTACAGTCAGCTTAGTTTACGTCATTGTTATAGTATCCTAGTATTGGAAAATCTCGAGAATCAACGCAAATTGCTGCTTTAAGAGCTAAATTGGATATTTATATTGTCTGATCCAATAGACGTGGAGAGCAAGCATAATCAGCGGCGGCAGTGTGATGTTAGTAGTAATGTTAGTTATATGAAGTTATTAACAAGTTAATGAAAGAAACAAAAGCAAATAGAAATTATTGAGGAAGGTTTTATACCTTATCTTACACCTACGTATTTGAACAGGAAAACATAAAGTAAGATATTTTTCACGGGACCCATTTTGTTAGAAAATTATATACATTAGCCTATGTCATTATTTTAAAATCAAAATGTACTACTAGCGACTGTCATCAGTACTAACTACCAGGGGCGTAGCGAGTGGGGGGGTGTCACACCCCCCCCCCCCAATAATATGGTCGCTGTCGGCAAATTTTGGGTCTGTCGGCAAAAGGAGAAAAGGTGAAGAGAGCGGAAGGTAAGAAAGAAGGAAAGCTGAAAAGAGAAAAGGAGAATGGGAGCTTCTTTATCGGTTATTTCGATTTTCCAGTTCTTCATCTGATAAACTCATTCACCAATCCAATCACCCGACGCCTGCAAGTTTAAAACCTCTCGGCAAATAACTGATGTCACGGCCGTCAGTATAGCTACTGTAGCCAGGCTCAGCTAGACGAGTGCCAGAATTGCCGGCAACTCAGTGAAAGAAATGGAATTAAACACTTTCCGTATAGGCCGCAGCCCACGAGTCGTGCTATCGTGTGACAACGTGTTGTTATTATCCTCTGTTCAGAATGACGTCATCGCAGATGTCATTCGTTCTCCGTGGAAAACTTAAGGACACGGCTCACGAATTGTACACAATTTTTAACGTTTCTCGCTTGTATATCAATGATTGTTGTTATTTCTAATTACCGGAAAGTTTTCTGAACATTTTCATCACAAAGTTTCACTAATTCTTCTTCTGCGGACTGCCATAAAAATAATATCGAAATGGAAATTCTACAGTGCCAAAATTGACTTAAAATATGCACCAGATTGCATCTAAGGACGTTTCAAAACTAAAAACACCCCCTCCCCTTAGACCCCTCCCCCATTTCAGTCACCACTTCCAGATCCGTCGGCAAATCAAATTCTCCATACCCCCCTAACAAAAAAACCTTCGCTACGCCCCTGCTAACTACTAGCGATAAAGTTCAACGTTAGTGTAGTCAGTACTGACAGTAGTGCTACTCGATGTTGAGCCTAGGCCTAGTGTTTTTTGTACTAATATTTAGCATATCAAAGTGGCGATCACATTTTCATTCTGGGCGACCAGAATTTGGGAAAAATAAAGATCTAGTCGCCACAGGATTTTCCTCCTGGCGACCTCTTTTACTGGGGAATGAAAAAAGGGTTGCCCACACCACCATTAAAAAAAGAGGAATTTAGGAAAATTTAAAGATTGTCAAACTTTCAACCATCTTGATTATAATTTCCGGAATAGTTTAAGGTCTGGTCAATTCTGATTCATAAATTGCAGATATTAGTTATGTTATTTATTTAGAATAGAAGTTCTTTCCTGTAATTTGAAAATTTGCTACCCCTGGCAACCAATTTGGGCGCTTTAGCGTGAACAGACCCATACCATGATTCGTCTGTGTAAGAATGTAAACACTTTCCTTTCCTTCTGTCTTTGCACTGCTTCAGGCCCCTGACACTGTAAGTACTGAACTTAAGAATGCATGCCATGCTTGAATACGTGAATTAAAGCAAACTGAAGAATACTATATAGTAAGCAAAGGCTTGGCGAGATACTTAGAGGAGGACAGAGGGAAGTACAATACTTGGAAATATGTTGATACCATATGTACAACAAGCAAAAGGTGGATACAATAAGGAACATCAAATAGCATACTTAAGTATGTAAAAAAGCAATGATGGCCAAGTCTCGTGATCTTGAAGATCTAGCCATAAACATATAACTAGAAAAAATGGAAACAAAATGGAAAAGCCAATCCATTCAATTGGCAGCCTTTCCAATCAGTAATGATTGAAAATAGGTCAACCAGAAAGGGTTGTAGAAAGCCCCACTAAGTCCCACAGTAACATGATGGCAGACACGTATCGTATTAATAATATAACATGACACTCACCACATAAAACACCTATAAGTCAACTGAACAAGGAGTGGTTAGCTAGAATATATAAGTGGCAAAGTAAATCCCTGTTGTTCATATGCATTAATAACGGAAAGCTGTTGTAACACTCAGTGGTTTGATGACTGCTAACGGTAAGGTGGGCCATCTTGGGATATCCATACTCGCCCAGAGAATTGAAACTCGTCCAGTTCTGAAATAGTCTGGAGCTTGTTTGGCGCATTTTCTTTTCTCTCTGAGGTCAGTTGGGGCAAGATCATCAATTCTGAAAAAGCTATCTTTCTCTAGTGCTCTCCCCTGGCACTCACCACATAAAACACCTATAATTCAACTGAACAAGGAGTGGTTAAGCTAGAATATATAAGTGGCAAAGTAAATCCCTGTTGTTCATATGCATTAATAACGGAAAGCTGTTGTAGATGTATCTAACACTCAGTGGTTTGATGACTGCTAACAGTAAGGTGCGCCATCTTGGGATATCCATACTCGCCCAGAGAATTGAAACTCGTCCAATTCCCAAATAGTCTGGAGCTTGTTTGGCGCATTTTCTTTTCTCTCTGAGGTCAGTTGGGGTCAGATCATCAATTATGAAAAAGCTATCATTCTCTAGTGCTCTCCTTGCTTCCCTTAGTGTCTTCAGCTTGTCCTGAAAAAACAACAGATTTACCAGGCTATGTCGGCTTCTTCCCTGCACACTCTTATCATCTCTGTGAGCAAGTTTGATTTTACAGGTTGGAATACTCATTTTCTGTAACACCTGCTGATGCCATTTCCATGCAATCTTCTTTTTTCTCGAGAAAGGGTATCCAACAATTCGCAAATTTTTGCAGAAAGAAAACCTCTCATGGTTGTAAATTGTGGCAGAATGTTTATCTCTGTGTGCTTCCAACTTCTCAACTCGTTTTGATAAACTTTCACATAATGATCTTAGTACTTTGTTTTCTTTTTCTACTTCTGTAAGTCTGATACACTGAATATCAAGGGCTGTTTCAAAGTCTCTCTGTAGCTATTTAAGTTTAGTGACTGATTTTAGAAGATATTGTAACAATAAACAACGAAGAATAACCAGATCTCATGGAAAGTACATCTGTACGTAACAAATAACAGTAGAATGTAAACAGAAACAGAACCATGGAATTATATGAACTGATTTGGTTCAACTTTGCTGCCCGGGGTGTATTTTATGAATTAATAACATGAAAATGCTATATAAGCTATGTTAGCAAAAATCAAGGATATGAGAACTTAAATAATAATGAAAAACTTTCCAAACACAATTTTTTGTTTCAAAATATTGATTGATCATTGAAAATAAACTGGACATACTTGTGAAATTTCTATGATTTTGGCTGCCTCGGGTGATCGGACACACTAGTTGCCTTGCAATTACCTCTGTACAATCTGTGAATTGATCCCTTTCTTCTTCTTTTTTAGACCCACAAGAACATCCTCAGAATGAAGAATATTGGGGACACGTTAATCCTATAGGACCCAGAGCTTGCTATGATGAAGGCAAGAGAGTAGCAGAGACAATGTGTTATGCATATGCAAAGCAGGTATATGTTCTAAATGCAAATTGTAACAATTCATGTATGCTCTCATTAGCTGATCATTGCATCTTTTTTTTATTCCATCAGTCTACAAAATAGTGATGAAAAAGGATAAACACTTTCCTTCTGGGTACCTGTCTGTTAATATTAGTTTGTCTCCTGCATACCATAACTGTACTATGCAAATATATATACATAAAAGCATCCTTTTGTGCTATGTGAACAGGTTATGAAAGAATCCTGTTTCAATGAAGTTTTCATATTTCTTGATTATTATTAAATGGTAAAGTGTGCTGTGGGACCCTTTGACTAAATTTGATACAAAATTGTTATACTTTTGGTGTAGCTGCTAGAAATGTAGCAATATTACATATGCTACAGTAGACACATATCATGGTAAAGAATTCTTTTTTGATATCGCGTCACAAGTTCGCAGTACATTTATGCTCTCTTATATGGACATCAAGAAGAAAGCGAAAATCACATGATGGGAAGAAACACCTGCCTTTTTTTATTACTTTGTATAGAAATGTATCTGCAAACAGTGAACAATGGTAGTGAATTTATTATTCAATTTAAATTCCTAGGCCAGGTATTTATGGCTTGGAAAACTTAACAATGTTTAGTCAGCTTCCTGCTCCAATTGCTACTAGAATATATGCAAAATGACAAAAAGAGTAAATAGGAAATTATAAACAGTGAATCAACAAAGAATTATTGGCATCAATGAACATACAATTGACTGGGAAATTATGAAAAAAAATTGAAGCAAAGAAGATATTGGGCAACACTTTTGATAAGAGAAGCAGTTATTGCAATTTAGTAAGTTTTAGTAACCACTTTTCATTGACTCAATTGAAGTTTCGTCACTACTTCAGTGTTTGTGAGTTTTTGGATCATCATGCTGTCACTCTTATATTGATGAGTTCCATTTTCTTTTGAAGATACTGAGATACTGAGTTAATGTTAACATACTTCTGTCTCACTTATGTTTCACTGTCACTCTAGGAAAATGTTGAAGTGCGAGTAGCTAGAATATTCAACATCTTTGGTCCCAGAATGCACATGAACGATGGTCGAGTGGTCAGCAATTTCATCATCCAGTCTCTCAAGGGAGAACCAATAACAATATTTGGATCTGGCAAGCAGACTAGGTCATTCTAGTATGTTTCGTAAGTACCTGTATTATTGCTCTAGTTTATATGTGACAAGCAAACATGTAATTGCTTGGATTGTTGCCACAAATGCTATATGAACCCTCAGAAGGCAGTTATTTTCAAAACTGACATCAGTCAATTCTGACTGCAAAAGCAACTATTGTGGTAAAATAGAACCCCAAGTAAACATTTATTTAAACTGTCTGCAGGTGCTCTTTTGTAAGCAATAATCAGTTGGGGAAGTTTGGAATCCAGCGGGTCCATCTCTTCAGGTCTAATGTTTCATTAGTGCATTTTTTATGTCACAGGTTTTGTTTTGTGGAATATATGTCAGTTTTTAAGTAACGGCGGCTCTTTGGTCATGAGCATTTAAAAAGATAGTTCTCTTCGTAAGAAATATGCCTTCATTGGCAGCATTTATATCTTCCAAATAATTGTTTTTGTAAGAATGTTCTTACCTATTTTACAGACCAGGGTATCTCAAAGTATCCCCTTTAAGCCTTTCAAGGTGGCTAAAGGGAACTACAGTGTTTCTATCTAAGTATTGATATGTTTCCACTTTCCAAGGGCCTAGGGTAAGTTTCTTGTCCAATAGAATGCTAGCCTGAAACTTTTGCTTGACTTCCCACAGTGCAGGCAACTTTTGTCTGTAAAAATGCACCATTTAATTGAAGATAAATTCTGTTAAAGTCAGCTTGGTTAACAGTGTAGGGAATAATCTGAGATTTTATTAAACTCATAGAGGTCATTGCAGTTCCTGCAAATGTTTCTTGGACTGACTTCAGAGCTAAGTGGAGTGTCTTTTGGAAGTGACAACATCTTGAGTTGCAAGTAAAGCTGTTTTTCTCCAAACGTCAGAAAATGTTTGCAGTTATTGGAGTTTGTCAAGAGAGATTGATTTCCATAGTCCAAACTAAGCATGATGAGTATCTATCCTGAAGAGTGGGTCTATAGGTCTGTGTTTTGATGGTCCTATGCCAGTACCAGTTTTGTCTTTAGAGTAAAATACTGCAGACTTTTCTCATCAATTTCTCTTGAAGGAGTAATGTATCAAATATTTAGTTTCCATGATAATAACACTCTGGATTTTCTCATAATGGGAATTTCAACTGCCTCATTTGATAATCAGAACAAATAAAAGACAAAACACATTGCATGTTTAAGGAGCAGACAGAGCCCCTCAAGTTACCAAAAAAAAGTAACAAGTTGTAAACACGATATTAATTCTGAGTTTTGGATGTTTAAAGTCCAAGAATTAGTGATAAGGGTCTTTTAGAGCTGAGGTGATAAGAAACAATTCATTATTCATTGCCATTGTGGTAAAAAAGAACAAAAATCACTAACGAAGCATATGAAATCTGCGAGGTGGCTAGGCTTCATTGTGACATACACTTACAATGTTAGGATAGAATTTGGTTTAGTAACACAAACAAGGGAAGAAAGAAAAAGTTTTGTGTCAAAATACAAATACACAAGAGGTGGCCAAACATTTCATGCATGATTCTTTTGGGTGTTTGCACATAATTTTTATTATTCACACACTGTAGCTGATTTTTTGCAAACAATTTCAGATTTATATCGATACATCAACATGGCAACATACAGAAACGCTGTACTCAAAGCCAACGACTTCATCATTTGGCTAGTGATGGCAGAATGTCATTTCTCAGAAAAGTTACTAAAATCACAGGGTCTTCACTTAATTGTCTTTGTTAGAAAAAACATTCATCAGGTAGAATTAAATTATCAAATGAACCTTACACTTGTACTTGGTACTTTTATATTAGTAACAGGGATGCCAAAATTCCGGCAATACCCAGAATTCTGGCTTTTTCCCGATTTTGAAATTTAGTTCTGGCTCCACACGATCTTTCCGTCCCAGTTGAAACAAGCATGAGCTTTTTCCGCTAATTATCCTAACAACACTGTAGCATATGCAAATTGGAGCCTATACCGCAATTTTTCTCTGGTTTTTCATAAAGGTCCCAACATTATTGCAGTGATATTTTCTTAAGTTTCCCATGATTTTAAAGTATTTTAGTATCGTTAGAGTAGGAAAAAATATTAAAATTTGTGGCTATCTTTGGAAGTGACTCAAAAACGTAGATAATTCTGGAAATTTCCTCTCGGACTAGGCCCTACATATGAAAGATAGATGTCCCGGAAAAGTTCATTTCCTGGCCTGGCAATTCAGAATGAGACTTCTGCGGTACTTAGGCATATTTCACCTTTACGTAAAGTGCCATTTAAGGTTAAAGTATCAAACACGTGACCATTATCCAGTTACAGTATGTGTGTTTTAATCTTATGGTGTTGTTTCTCATTTTCTTATTGTATATTTTATAGTATTTTTTGGAAGTGTAAATTTCTAAAACATGATATCTCAAAATAAAGTTGGGATAAGAATAAAATTCAGATGCAACATACAAGGCCTGGGAAGTTCCATTTCTGGTGATCTGGGAGGGATATTTTGGCAAAATATTCTTGCAAATATTCAGGCCCTAGGGGCAAACCCTGCTGGCATCCCTGTAGTAAATGTTGATAGTAAACTGTAGATAGTATGTCTTTAAATGTTAAAATATGTTTTGTTTGATACAGAAATTGTTAAACATCTATACAATAATCCATGTACCTGAAGCTTTGGTTATTACTTGGATGTTGATAGGGATCATGTAAGTTGGCCTTAAATAAAAGGAAAAATGGAAAAATATCTATATTGAAAATAACTGCTTGCACGGTAGAAGAGGTATCATGAACACACATATTTTTTATGTATTTTGAAATTTCTGAAAGCTAGGGAAACCAACACCACACCCACACATCATAAACCAAGTTTTCAATAAAGATATACTCCCACAGTCTAAAATAATCCTGAAGAAAAGTTAAGAAAGCTGGCCACTGAAGGAATGACATTCAGCACTTTACAACAGAAAATGTAATTTTTTACTATAATAAGAATTAAATTCAAAACCTGAGCCAAGTCACCACCAAATAAAGCAATTTTGGCATTTGATAGGTTAAAATTTACATCATTTCGGTTAAAGATATTTTGTAGGAATACCAAATACTTTTGAGAATAGGAGCAATAAAAAACATATGTGTTGAATGGTTTGCATATAAATGAGACAAAAGTTGCATACTTTTGAATTTCCACCTTTATATTGTAGGAAGTTGTGGGAATAATCCTATGAAGTAGCCGATATTGGAACCAACATAGTTTTACATCCATGGTACACTTTAAAGGTATAAGGCAATATAAGTACAATTCCTCACTTGAAATTAATATACTTTTGACTACCTTAGATTGGATTTGTTTGGGTGTTTTAAAGGTTCTATCAACCTTTTGTACACAGATTTGCTGCTCAGATGATTGCTTCTTGACAACATGTTTTAGATAAAAGTTAACCGGTCTGAATGCACACTCATGTAGGTTCCTAAGTCAATTTGGCCTAAAAGACTTAATGGACTTTACAATGCCATAGTATTCTAAAAAGTGTGTAGGATCCTGACAATTATTAACAAATTCCTTGAGTGTGAAGAAGTCCCCTTTATGAGACACGAGGTCATGAACAAAATTTAACTTCTTCATCAATCCAGTGACTATAACAAACTGGCTTATTCCCAACCCAGATTAAGCTGTCGTTCCTATAGGAAGACTTAAGGCAATCTGTGCATCATTGAAAGAATCCAGCAAATTGTGTAAATTAGAATATGTTAACCCAAGTATTTCTTTCCAGAAGGAGTTTGTAACTTTAGAGCTGATAACTTTATCAAAATAGATGCCTTTCATAAACAAATTATCAAAGTTTATACCATATAACAAACTTCTAGCAAAACTTTCGCTACTGCCCCCAAAAAAGCGAGTGGAACAACTTATTTTTAAGCCTAAACAGTAGCTAACAAAGTCAACCATTTTAAGACCACCTTAAGAAAAATCTTTGATTATCTGATAATGACAAACACGATCAGATTTATAATGCTAAACAAATTTAAAAAGTAAGAAGTTTATCTTTGTCATCACCTGTCAGCACCTGGTAATGCCATTGTCTACAGTAATAGTTAAATAATGGGAGACTTAGCGACTTGACAACTGTAATACCACTTCGTACAGTTAAATTGCACTTAAGCCAAGCCTTGATTAAGCTATTCATTTTTGCTAAAGCGTTTTCGTAACTCTTACTTTTCATACTAAACATATATACATTAAAAGTAATGCCTTTTAGCTTAAAATCATCACTGCAGTTACATCAAATTCTATTACCACTTTTAGTACTCATGGAAGACCCTCACAAAGATCAGATACTACTAAGAAAGACTTTTCTACAGTGGTGTTACGTCGAGGTTGACACCACCCGACTATACCGGACGATAAATTTCAATTTCGATGATCCGACTATAAAAATTCTACCCGATATACTGCAAAAGTACAGGTGTATTAGCCCGACGATAATTCAAGATGCGGACCGACCATTCATGAAAGGATTAAATCGATCGCTATTGTTAAATTTATCGTCGGTAGCGTCGGTTAATCCCGACGATACCAGGCCTACAGTCTGTTGATAAATGAACTACTGTACTGAACTGCATTGCTAAGCGGCCTAGCCCAAGTTGCGGACCGACCATTCCTGAAAGGATTAAATCGATCGCTATTGTTAAAATTATAGTCGGTAGCGTCGGTAAATCCAGACGATACCAGGCCTACAGTCTGTTGATGAACTAAAGAGAACTACTGAACTATACAATGCGCTTCTGAACTGACTGTACATTGCTAGGCGGCCTAGCCTAAGTTGTCTACAGTATTATCGCAACATGCTCGAACTTAACACCTCACATAGCCTAATGTTTTACTACTTTCCCTGTAACAAAAAAATTACCTTGTGTACCTTTCCGAGTGCAACATGTTTAATGTTTACAATCCACTAACAATAATATAGTATTGGTGAAAGATTTGTTTCTTTACCGGCAATATCTTTCAATATAAAGGCAACACCATAAGGTGAAGAATAAAACATCTGCAGACCGAACACAAATTTAGTGGATGTTATGCAGAATGTTAACAGTGAATTAATAGATTTAAAACTCCCATTTAGTTTTGTTGTTACGACCTGGCACTGCAATGCAGACGCCGCGGCGCCATTTGAATGTAACATAGTTAAATGGTCGGAACATCAAACACACCCGCAGCAATTCCCACGCACGTTATCCAAGGGTCGACTTCAAAGCTTGAGAGGGCAAGTGGAGGGGGGGTGGGGGTGGGGGGTGGTTACGTGCTTAAACAAAGACCTAAGCGTACATCGTTATTTTCATATGAACTGATTTTACTACAGACATTGAAAAGTGTTGCGAGAAGATTTAATTTTTGAAAATTTATTTTGAACCAAATTTAATAGACTGACATCAGAGCACATTACGCAACTTTAGATTAACTTAAAGTGGAATTTTAAAATGCATTGTAAATACACTCTATCTATCAGTACAATTTCGGAGCTTGTCCAATATGATCTACTATATAAAATCACACTCATGTTATTCGTAAATTGAAAAACATTATTTGAGGCAACACCTTTTATACTTTGTAAACTTTAAATCACTCATAACTCGAAAACGGAAGTAGATACAGACTTTTATCGGCAGTAGGAGGAATCCTAAAATGCGTTAAAAATAAGCTCTATCTATCAGTACAATTTCGGAGCTTGTCCAATATTGATCTGACTGAGTTAGGAAAAAAATGTATAAGTTTGACGAAATAGCGTATACGAAATAGCACACAAAAAATCACACTCATGTTATTCTTAAGTGAAAAAAAAAACATTACTGAGGCAACACCTTTTATATTTTGTAAACTTTAAATCACTCATAACACGTATATTATTTTATTTATTTTACGTAGTGAGGAATGTTTTAGAAGCATCTACAGTAAATTGTTCAACATCCTATAAATATAGAATGGATATAAAATGGATCTTGTTTTGCATAACTTACAACTACTGTAGGAGACAACAAAAAAGATATTATTTATGCTCGAGTTCAGTTTTAACTCACTGAAAATTGTTACATTACAACATAAGGAATATTCTTCTGTACAACTAGAAAAGGTTATCTAACATGCTTGTATTACATCTTCTGTATTAAATTAAGGCTTTCATTTTTAGTACCGAAGATTTCCCCGGGGGGGGGTGGGGGCAGGTTAAGAACTTATCCTGAGCACTGATTTCGGGTTATAATGTCAGGGGCGGTGCTAGCCTCCTAATAAAGTTGGAAAAAAAATCACCATTTATAAATTAAGTTTTTTTTTACGCCCCGTCAAAGTAAAAAAAAAACCGTTATTTCTGGTCATTATGTTAAAAAAAGGGGGGGGTCTAGTTTCGACCCTAGTAGGAACTTCGGACGCAAAGACGAGTAACAGAAAATACAAGAGGCAAACTACTGTACTAGTGCAGGTGCAGTATACAGAGGGCAAGGTGAACACAAATAAAGAAGTAAATGGATTAGTAAAGAAAGGGGGAGAGAAGAAAATAAGTCAGGGGAAAAATATAAACTGTAGAAAGATAAAGAGAGGATTAAATAACGAGGGGTAAATAATAAACTGGGGGGAGGGGGGGGGAATCAACATACAGGAAGGACATCAAAAGTTTTAATAATGACAATAATATGACTAACGTGTGAAATGCGTGTATATCTTAACACAGTGAAATGCCAATAGCCTTAACACCTCGGCGGTTAAGAAGTTTGTGTTACTATACACAAACAAGGCAACTAATTATTATCAGCAAGAATTCTTCTTTTTGTGATCATTTTAAATGGCATTAAATGATACATGCCGCGTAGACACCTCGTATAATCCCTATACGAGTTTATACGCATGAAATGCTATTGTGCTCAATGAATAGGGATCAAAGTCGCCGAAAGAATTAGTGAGATGTTTGTCATTTTAAGTATCCAAATACTATACAAAGAGATTGAGTTCACAGAAACACCCTTTTTCCCTACCTCCTGAGGAAAACTGAAAAACATCTTTTATAAATTATAGTACTATACAGTACTTTACATTTGATACAAAAGATATACTTCTACAACATCTACAACAACTTCCAAAATATGTATGTGTCGCAATAGGTTAAGTTTTAACCGTGCAGAACAGTACCGTACCATTCATAATTTGCATATTACACAAAAATTTACACTCGGCGTCCAGATGGCGGGAAAATGTACCAACATATTCAATGTGTTGTGTCGTTCCTGTGGTGCAATGAACTTGGGCAAGTTCGAATGTCGATGACCTAAATTTCCAAAATTCCTGTGATTTGATTGGTTATAAGTCCCCATCAATTGTCTGTGAAAATTCTTGCACATGTAGTGCTCAGTGAACACGGAGTATGTTGTTTAACAACAATTACTTGCAACTTTCCCCTGTGTAGAGAAAGTGAAGTTTTTAGCGGTATAGGCTATCATGTGTGTGCACTCCAATATCATAACGTTAGGCCTTGTCACATACAGTACATACTACGTATACCTTTTGAAAACGAAGAGGCTTCGTAATATTTGAATCATTGTTTTGATCAGAAAATGTTAATGAGTGGAGACAATCTATGAATTTTGTGAGAAGCTAACATCTCTGATCCTGAACAGGATATTTCAGCTCACAGTATGTTTCTTCTCTTTGTATTAATAGTTGCTAATGTAAAATGTACATTCTTACCATCAGTAGTTTCTGAACATGCAAAAAAAAATCGCGGTCCAATTAACCACGTGCTTCAGTAAATGTTGTTTTGGCGCAACATTCGTGTGTAAACTACTGTACTTTAGAACATTGAACTGATTTTTTTTAAATCTACATTGCGTAAAAAACTATTCAAATAGACCTACTGTAATTTTCGTATAGATTATTGCTTGCAAAGAGCCAGGATAAATGTTGGATCAGATTTTAAGGATTTGCACATGTGTAGTTGAAAATGAAGCTCGAACAGGCATGTACATGCAGTAGTACAGAACTGGAATTTAGCGAGAGATATGCACACTGTAGGTACTGGGATTTTTGAAGAGTTGTTTGTTGGAATCGCTGCAATGTCAAAGCACGGATCTACTACGGAGTTGGCGAGTAGGGAAGTAGAAGGACGGATGAAGGAGGGAGGACTGGGGGTAAAAATGGGTTGAAACGGCAGGGTGGTCGAAAGGAGGGGCACACCCGGCCGCCCCTGAAAAATAGCGAAGTTAAGGCACTGAGCATTTCTGCCCTATATTGTGTATAGCATTCACAAAGTATAGGCTGTGATACTACACTAGTATTAGTAACAGTAGGTCATACAATAAACGTAATTGGTTTTCGATTGGGACGCAAGCTTTTTTTACGGGACGCAAACTTTTGCGGGGGCTTGCGTCCCTGGGACGCAAACTTTTTTTCACTAATAACATTACTGTTCTAAGTGCTGTTATAGAACTAAGAGACACAACACTCTTTGTTTCTCTGCTTTTTTTATTTTTTATAGGACGCATGCAAAATAGTTTACCCCGAATATCCATATAAAGTTAAGTCCTCAAAATTGAGTTTCGTTTGGAAGAGTAAACACAGTGTCGGTACAATGCAGGTTACATTCATAATCATGTTTTTGATATTGGTCAATTCTCCATAACCCTTGTGGTAATTTAAGGTCCAAATACCGACTTGCCAGATTTCTTTGTAGAAATATTGTAGAAAGAAACAATTACCACACTGTCAAAATGAAAAGTATAATTAATATCTCTTCAAACATTCCCACCTGCTTTGACAACAAAAAGTTCTCAATGTAGGTCCATCCTCTTTTTGGTACAGTTTCCTCAAATTACTGAAGCAGTTTCTCTGTTGACCCATCATATTTTAAATTGGTTTTCTATCAGATCTCTTTTACCTCTGAGTCATGAGAGAGCTGCACGTAAAGCTTTCTCCCGGTCACTATATCAAAAAAATCTCACATGGATGGGACGTGGTCTTCTAGTATTGATGGGACCGGGACCAACTCTAGACATATGGCTCTTTCAATCTCAGTGTCATCAAATCCAATTAGTACACTCAGCACCTCTCGTTTAACCCATTGCTTACATGGTATTTCATTTGACTCTGGAACACTGTGAAAACCAAGATTGTTTTTTACGAGAAAATTATTGGAATAAGTCTCTTTGGGAATTGCTTGGGACAACATGAGTGATGCCAGTGCTTCAATGATTCTGTGAAATAATTTAGGTTGTTCATCACTTTCCTCTAAAGGATATATTTCGTATAGCACAGAGATACCATTTTCCAGTGTGCAATCAGAAGTAGAATGTACATATTTACTTCGCTTCTAGCTTACCTGTCTCCTCACAACCTTAGCACCTCATTCTACCGTGTCTAGTGTGCCCTGGTAATCTTTTAACACTGTGCACCCTCAGCGACCGGCTCCCCCGGTCGTTGCCCTTTTCTTTCTACCATCCAAAGTGTTTACACATGCGTTTTCGTAGTGGATACAAAATCTAGCGGGGCGCGATATTTTGTTACGTAACTCTACTCTCTGTTAGTTTACGTTCCCACCCTGCTTCTTCCTTTCTATAGTTAGTTTACGTTCCTTACGTTAGACTACTTTCTCTAGTCTTTCCTTAACGTGGGTTTTTCAGACATGTCTCGGAGTCACCTAAAATGTGTTAATTGCTCAATGTTCCGCCCGGGTCGGGCGTGGGATGACCATGATCTTTGTCCCAGATGCAGGACCTGTAGTCGCAGAGACCCTTGTCTGGTCTGCATCTTGTTTACGCCAGCACAATGGCAAGAGATTGACACATGGCTGGCTAGCCAGCGATCCAAGCTCCAAGACAAGCTAGACCTCATCCCGAACCCCAACGGTTCTCCGAGAGGGGAGGGAGTCACAGGAGAGACTGGAGATGAGGAGGAAGTGAGAGAGTTGGTGGGAGATGGAGTGGAGAGTGGCCAAGAGAGGGCCTGAGGAGTGAGAGAGAGAGAGAGGAGAGAGAGAGAGAGGAGAGAGATTTTGCCCCCCAAGGTCCCAGCCTTGTCCGGATCTGATATGACCAAGGGAAAAGGCAAGGGCAAGGCTCGGACCAAGAAAAAGCCCATGAGGAAATCTATCCCGACCGGATCGGACAGACCATTCAGGTCGCAGAGAGCGGCACCAGGCGTGGTGCGCGCACAGAGATGGGCTCTGGAGAACCCGGGTCCGGCGAGACCCCAAAGGGAATCCGGAACCGAAGTTCCACTCCAGATCCGAGACCGGTCCCCAGCCGGGAACTGGAGCTACAGTCAACTGCTTGGTCCCCAGGCAGGGGTAGCAGGGGCAGGACCGGTCCGTAGGTCTCCAAGACGGATCCAGAGCCGGTCCCGGGGCCAAGAACCAATGAGATCGACAACTGCTGGGTCCCCAGAATGGGGGAGCACGGGCAGAATCCCGGTTCGAAGATCCCCAACCGGATCCTAAATTGGTACCGAAGCCGGGAGCTGACGAGAGCAACAACTGCTGGGTCCCCAGAACGGGGGAGCAGGGGCAAGCCCCAATCCGGAAAGAGAACCGTTCCCTAGGGCGGCGACAAGAGGAAGAACCAGCTTGGATGGCTCGTTTGACAGGCCTTCTCCGCCCCCTACTATAAGGGGAACGACAAAGACAGGCACCAAACACAGACGTCGGTGCCGAGGAACGATTGCGACCCACGGCCAGCCCGGCTGTGACACCATGATCTATCCCAGATCAAAGAATAGAACCTGATTTGTTCCCTGGTGAGGACGTTCTTGATTGCAGAGCGTTGGTCAACCTGTCCGGCCTAGACGACGAGGTCGACCCTATAGACTTCGGAGTTACAGAGGATGGCTACTCCCACTTCCCAGAGGAGGAGGAGGCTCCTATATCGGGAGGAGTGTTGCCCCCGGAACTGACAGCTCGAGCTGCAGCGATCTTCCAGAGGGACCTGGGGTTCGAGGAACCGGAACCACGACCACAACACCCAGCTCGTGTCTCAAAACTGACATCAACAGGGGAAGCTTCGTCCCGCCCAAAGTCCACCATGCCGGTGGACGCTTCCTGCTACGACAGGTTTGAATCTATCGCAGAAAAGCGCCGGTGGACGGCGTTTCTAGCAAAGGCGGAACGGGCCGTCAGAGTTCCAGACGAATAATAATAATAATAAGTAAAATTTATATAGCGCATAATCAGCAAAGCTGCTCAAAGCCGCTTTACAAATGTAAAACCTAAAAACAAATAGTAACAAAACAAATAATAAAAAAATATGTTTTCAAAGCAGTTTTAAAGTGTTAAAAGAACTGCAAATACGCAGAGAGGTGTTAAGGCAGTAAGGCGTCAATAATCTGGGAGCGCTGACTGAGAAGGCTGTCTCCGGTCTTGCATCTTGTTCTCTTCTCCTTGAGCAATTTTTGTGATGATGACCGTAGGGTTCTGCTGGGTATGTACGGTGTAAGGAGACAAGACAGGTAGTAGGGGGCGAGACCGTGCAGAGCTTTGTAGGTGAGTAGGTTAATTTTGAACTTCACTCGATAGTTTATTGGTAGCCAATGCAGTGATTCCAGTAGTGGTGTGACATGGTCTCTTTTCCTTTTCTTACACACTATACGAGCAGCATTTTTTTGAACCATTTCCAGCTTGCGAGTTGTAGAGTTGGGAAGTCCAAACAGCAGGCTATTTACATAATCCAGACAGGACGTGATGATAGCGTTGACCAATGTAGCAGTGGCATCACGAGTCAGGAATGGACGGATATATGATATCTGGCGGAGATGCGAGTAGCACATCCTAACAACACTGTTAATATGGGGGATCATGCCTAATTCTGAGTCTAAAACAGCTCCTATGTTACGGGCTGATACACTTGCAGCAATCTTTGTAGTTCCTATCGTAATTTTTGTGATGTGTGACAGAAGCCTGGAAGGACCTGTTCAAGTGCCCAACCATCCCCCAGGAGGCCAAGGAAAAACTACGGGCAGACCAGGGACCTTCTTCCTCCCAAGTCTTCAAGAATCATAACCAACGTAAGCCAGAGGACTTACTGGTTGATGTAGACATGGCAGCCTGTTCTGGCATGAAGTTCACCTCGTACTCATGTTGACGGCAGAAGTCCTGATGCGTTACCATCAGCAACTCCCCCAGGACGAGAAACAGGTCACAAGACCCGATGCAGGACGGCTTCTGCTCATGTTGAGCCCTCTGGTACGACTAGCCTATGACCAGTTTGCTAGGGTAGCGATTCGGTCGGTTAGAGCCTGATGCGAAAACGTCGTCTCATCCATCAGATGGCCTTCAGTAGAAGCTAAGTTTCGGATTCTATCCCTCCCGTCCCTCGGTGACGATTTTTTCGCCGGGAGCTTCCAACAGTGACAAGTGGGGGTTGGATACTATCACACATGGATACTGTTGCGTTGGAATGCGAGAGGTCCCGATAATTTTGAGGTTGGTAATTTTTAACGGGACCCAAGCCTGGGTTCGTCTCTGGAAGGAACACAGACAAATTGACGAGTCTAGAGAATTTGAATGAGAACGTAAACTATATTGAACAATGGAGTTTGAACCAACAACAACAAGTGGTCATTACAAATATATAGTAAATTACTCACAAACTTAACAAGATAGGATACACTTTAAAACAAGCTGGTCTCTCCCAACAGCAATATCCCACAGCGGCCACAACCTTGGTGACTCGACGACGCTTCTCGGTCCGTTGTACCGCGAAATTCACTGGGCCTTGACGAAGTTTCTCGCGATCCCAGGAACAGTAGTCACCTTCTTTCTGGCGATGCTCCAAAATAGAAGACGGACTTCCAGCCACAATCAAGTGAAGCACAAGTCAAACTTCTCGCCGACTAAATATCACCAGAGTCGGTCCAAAATCAGCTTTATAGCCACCAACTCCTGGTGTAACGAACTTCCTCAATGGAGACAGAAATTCTTCACCTTCTCCGAAATAATGACTGGAAAACTGTTTCACAGCAAAGTCCTCTTCGAACTTCTGAATGGAAGTGTAGAATCAATCTTGGTATCGATATCTCAATCCCTCAGAAACTACTGGCAGTTGAGCACTGACGATATATAGTAGAATTGTATAATATGTGTCTTTGGTTGTAATCGTTCAGAAACTGAATCCTTTCCGATCTGGGGCCGGTTTTTATACGATTCGCCATGTCAAGAATCATCTGAATCTTTCTTGATACACCTGAGTAACAATTCGACCCAGTTTCTCCGTTCCCGGATGTCCTTTAATAAATACAATAAGATTGTTTACAACATGACGTCATTCCAGTCATCAGAATATAGGTCACAGGTGCTATGGAATGTGCTAGCCTCCACACGAATAGTCTATAGGCTATTGGTAAACAACTCGCGAAACTGGTCCAATGCATATCTCGCGGAACATTCCAGAGAAACCACAAAGATCTTCGAGCACAGCGTACAACAGGGTTTCAGGTAAACCGACGGGAAACCGAGACCAGCATGTCATCATAAGGAATATACCAGAACAATCAGGTATTGCTCATTACATAAATAACATTCTGACACGGTAACCCGACCTAATTTCTCAAATATTGATTCGTCACGTAGGCCATTTCAAATACTTCCTATATTATAACATAAGGTTTCTCACCAACAGTGACTAGCGTTAGGCTACAATGGGCCCTCGTAACAATACAAAATAGAATTCACCTCCAGCCCGCCTTTCGGGGGCGGAGGAAGGCGAACCCCAACACCCACTAACGCCGTCCAAAAATTTGGCTCTCGAGGGGGAGATTGCGGCCCCGCTGGCCAAGCGGGCAATTGTAGAGGTGCTGGAGGGGACGGGACCCCTCTTCCGGTCATCATTCTTTCTGACCACAAAACAGGACGGAACCTGGCATCCCATCCTAAACCTCAAGCCCCTCAACCAAAACTATGTCAGGCCAAAACACTTCCGCATGGAAACCCTGAACGTTATCTTACCCCTTCTCAGAAAGGGCATGTGGGCGGCGACCGTAGACTTAAAGGACGCCTACTTACACATCCGAATGAGCGGAGACCATCGTCGCTTCTTAGTCTTCCATTACGCCGGCCGAGACTACCTTTTCAGGGCACTCCCGTTCGGGCTATTCACCACCCCGAGGGTCTTCACCAGAGTGGCGGGAGCCACAGTCTCCTTCTTAAGAAAAAGGGGAGTTGTGCTATGTGCGTGTAGAGACGCGTACAAAATAAGACAAACAAACAAAATTTATCTTCTGTCTCTCTATTTGAGTTCAAGAATAACACTGGGTTTAAATGGCCAGTGAGTTTTAGGAAAT
>JAIPMN010002047.1:9631-23773 GCA_020650975.1 Apostichopus californicus | reverse complement strand
GTATCAAAAACAGAAATTTTCTTGTACGCTGCGCGCCAACCGATGGTGGCGCTCCGCTTAGATAGTAATTCGCGCCCCCCGGGTCAGAAAATCCTGGATACGCCACTGAACACACAACCCCCTTCAAGTACGGTATGGTTTTATTGACACGGCATTGGCTTACGCAGGATTTCAAAGGAGGGGTGAATATTCTAACTCACCCCCCCCCCTGCCCCACCACCATCGACTGATATATAGGTACTTGCGTGTGGCATGGATTCTAAAACGGCTGGTTTTAATATACACATTAATTGGACATTATGATGACATCAATCAAGGGGTGTAGGTGTAAGGGACCCCCCCCCCCCTTCCACCCTACCGAATAATTTGCTAAAACAACTGAGGAATATCAGAGTAATTCCTCTTTCCTACATGCATTTTTGTGCTTAAATATTGCTTTGGTAGAAAAAGAAGAAAAGTCTGGAAATGTTGCATCTTCGGGAAGGGCTTACTTTATAGCCTCACATGTGAACCAACCCCCCCCCCCCCACCCCCAGGAGCCCAACCACTGCCATCCAAACATACTGTATAAGAAACAAAAAATACCTTCCTATCTGACAATGCATGCTTATATGTGTTCGTGTGATATCCCCAAACTATTTTGAGCGCTTTGGCAGTGAATGCAAATGATTCCAATCTTGCGCCAGAGATATGCAACAACACACTATGTCCATTGTTTGCTTTGTTCCCATTGTTCTCATTGTCTTTACAAAAGCATTGTTTTGAAGCTTGTGAACTGTTTTTTTTAATAAAGAAATGCAAACACTAAAATAAAAGGTAGTGTCGTTTTTGATTGCAATGGGGGACGTGTGATGCGTGCATGGGCAGGGTGTTGTTTTTGTGGGCGGTTCTTGTGGGGGTTGGACGGGGTTTCCCGTTTGTCCTTGTTCTTGGATCGGTGGTGTGGGTGCGGGGATATTGGTGAGCCTGCATGCATTGAGCGGGTCGGCTGTGCTTGATTATGTATAGAGTTTGTCGTTTGATTTGTGCGGGAGGACACGTGTAAACATTTTCTTTCTAATGGTTTTGTGTTCTTCTGAGATTTGTTGCGGATAGTTTCGAAGAATTGCAAGTGCCGGCATGAATTTTCTTTTTAAGTCACTATTGCTTCATTAGACAACAATACTTTGCGAAAGAGCAACGTGATTGGGGGTATTCCCAAGGTCTTTCATTTCTTTGAAATGACAGAACTCTCGCCATCTGTATTCTTGTGATTGTGCAGGTTGCGTGAGAACTTTATTTGAAATATCTTAATGTTTGTAAATGACTCATAGGAACGTTGCGAAAGGGTGTGGGAAAAGAATCTATAGAAAGGTGGCCAAATTACCTTTGTTACCCCCCCCCCCCAACCCTAAAGAAAACAAAAAGAAAAGACGATTGCGCCTTAGGTTGATTAATACATATTGTCATCACTTAATTATGTAAACAATTAACAAGTGTATATGACGTCACAGACGTGCGCAGTCTGTGTTTCATGGTTGAAGGCAGTATAGTTTGGGTGACAACCTATGGCGGGCCATCAGTCTCAAATCGTGGAGAGACGACATATACCGACTTAAATCGACATATTCCAATTTCCTTCGACTTATACCAGTTTCTAGCAGCTTAAATTTACTTCTACCGATTTAAATTGACATATCATTGATTTAAATCGACATACACCGATTTAAATCGATGATATGTAACATAAATTGGTATATGTCATTTTAAATCGACATATACCAATTTAATTCGACATATACCAATTTAAATCGATGATATGTAAAATAAATCGGTATATGTCAATTTAAATCGACATCTACCAGCTTAAATTGATGATATGTCGAATTAAATCGGTTAAAGTCAATTTCATTGGACTTATACCAGTTTCTAGCAGTTTTAATTGACTTCTACCGATTTGAAGCGACATATCGTCGATTTAGCTCATTAAGTTTATACAAGTTTATACAAGTTTATACAAGTTTCTAGCAGCTTAACTTGATTCTACCATGGAGCTACATGTTTATAGCTCCATGATTCTACCTATTTAAATCGATTTAGCTCATTTACATATTCCGAATCCCGATTTCGGTGATGATTGACATGTGAAGATACATCACGTGCAGTCACCTGACAAGGCGCGCGAATAATTGAATATAAACACGAGCACGGTGGAATGCATGGTTTAGCTTGAATACTGTAATTGTTAATCACCTGGGTATATATACAGTAGGCCTCACCGCAGAACAATATCAAATTTGTTTATGGTGTATAACTGGAGTAAGTAATTATATATGTGTACGTACTGTAGGCCTATGTGTATTTGGCTAAAAGTATTCCCACACTATGCTCGCGTATTTGACTAGACAAGCCCAGCTTGCATTGAGATCAGTTTTTCAGCCTTATTATTACACCGAAATCTTTTTGCAAATAATTGTCCATAATTTTGGAACTATTTAATTATTTGCCCTCCTTGTCAGGTGACTTCACGTGATGTATGTTCACATGTCAATCATCATCGAAATCGGGATTCGGAATATGTAAATGAGCTAAATCGATTTAAATAGGTAGAATCATGGAGCTATAAACATATAGCTCCATGGTAGAATCAAGTTAAGCTGCTAGAAACTTGTATAAGTCCAAGGTAATTGACTTCTACCGATTTAATTCGAGATATCATCGATATTAACTGGTAGATGTCGATTTAAATGGACATATACCGATTTATTTTACATATCATCAATTTAAAGTGGTATATGTCGATTTTGATTTTTTGATTTTTTTTTTTTTGATTTGATTTATTTGTTTTATCACCTGAATATATACATGGTGAAAGGAAGTCTTCTAAAAAGCCTATATTGGCTTAACAAAGTAGAAGACTCCCTGAAAAATTTGATTTGTCGGTATATGTCGATTTAAACTGGTATAAGTCGAATTAAATTGGTATATGTCGATTTAAAATGACATATACCGATTTAATTTGACCATGGAGCTCTGTTTACAGCTCCATGATTTGACATATCATCGATTTAAACTGGTAATTGTCGATTTAAATTGGTATATGTCGATTTAAATTGAGATATCATCGATTTAAACTGGTATATGTCGATTTAAATTGGTATATGTCGATTAAAATCGATGATATGTCGAATTAAACTGGTATATGTCGATTTAAATCGATAGAAGTCAATTTAAGCTGCTGAAAACTGGTATATAAGTCGAAGGAAATTGTTATAGGCTATGTCGATTTAAATCGGTATAAGTCGATTCCCCACGATTTGAGACTGATGGCCCGCCATAGATAGCCTGGCATTGATTTATGTTTGTGGGTACAACATGGACTGATATGAGTGTGTTTTAATGGTCAATACAGCATATCAGGTGTATAAGTGTGTGTCTCTTTAAGGCATTGAAGACTCGCCCCAAACAGCGTGCCGCCATCTTTAAAAAGTAAACTTTCCGTTGCTTGCAAGTGAAGTTTTTCTCTTGTCGCTACAAAATGCAGACAGTAATGGAACGTGATACCTTGTTATCTTTAGCTGGACCTGAGATGCCCATCGCTGTATCATTTGTACACTGTGCTGTGCGTATTGACCGCAACTGTATGTACCGACTGTACACTAGTGTCTAATTACCGACGGTAGCAAACTGTGTGTGTATTTTCTGGGATCGATGGTGGTGTCTAACACTTCTGTTACACCTCATTCGAAACTAGGTCAGATTACAGGCATTAGACGTTCTTTTTGCGCGAGTCTTCACACCCTTTAAAGTCATACATTACGTACGTGCTCAAATCTGTAACCAGGGCCGGGGCCAATTCACGTAGGTTAACAGATACATTTAAGAAGGGTGGGTGGCAGGGGTCGTGGTGGAAGGTGGGAGGGGTGTACTTTCTGCTGTGGCGCTATACCTCTCATAAATATTCTGACAATAAGAGGACGACACAGAAAAAAGAATATCATCTTAATTTCCGTCAGAAAATTTAATGTTTGCTCCGACATTACAATGATCTTCCTTCTCATAGCGCTTTTTCGTTATAAAGAATTTAAAATGAATTATTCGGAATATATAACAGTTGAGTGTAAAATATGTTACATGTGGATAATCAAAGGTTAACTTAAAATAGAGCTATACTTCTCGGCAACGTATGAAATTCTTCTGAAATGGAGTAACCGTAATTTTATTCCTCAATTAATGTAACTAAGATATAGAATTCCATCAAATTAAAAATTACTTTAATAAATCCTCTCCTACATTCTCCAAAGATTGAATTCACTCTTCAGAATAGAACGAATTGCCCCGATCTGCACCAAGAAAAAAAAAATTCACTGTTCATGAAAGAATTGAATCCATTTCTTGTGAAAAGAATTGAATTCACTTTTCATGAAAACGATTGAATTTACTCTGCATGAAAGAATTTGATACACTCCTATGAAAATAGATATTCACTCAAAAAGTAAAAATTAATGTTTCGTTAGTCCATCTCAGTTCTTTTTCCTTCAAATATTTCCCCTTTCAAAGTGTGATGACTGTTTGGATTGCTCCTTTAAGGTTAAATTGTCGATGACGTGGGTTCCTCCGTCTAGGCCTAAATTTAAAGGTAAACCCATTGTTTGGTAGATTTGGTAGAAAACTGAACAGGAAAAATTTGATTAACTCCATACAAAACTCAATGGATGACATTCAACATCCCTTGTCAATAACAACATCAATATTTTGTCTTTTTTATTTTGTTATCTAACGAGTTTTTGTTTTTATCCTTTCTTTTTTGTCGTTGCTGCTCTTTGTTTCCATTTGTTTTTCTTACCTGTTTTATTTTCTTATTTATTTACTTATTTTATTATTTGCTGCACACATGTTATTGTTATAAGCAAATACAAAAAATTAAGATATTTGTCTTCATATTTATTATTTGTCTTAAACACTGGGTATAGTCAAGTTGATGGCCTACATTGTTGTCGGATTTCTAGCATTAATAATCATAAAACAGGATTAAAACAATCTCAGTCAACACTTTTGTTTAAATGATCATATCTAAGAGAAATAAAAGTACTAGAAATTCAAACCAGAAACATGTTATCAGCGATCAACAACCTATATCACACTTACGTTTTCTGTTGTCACCCATTATTAGTAATATTAACCGTCACCCTAAGCTTTTATATTTTATATATTTTTTTTAATTAGCCATTTTAGAGCAGACATAAAGTTAGGCCAGTATTAGTCTAACATGTCTTTTTATCCCCCTATCTGAATTACGATACAGACGTGTTGTGGTGCCATAACAGTATACAAACCATCAGGTATTAGGTGGCAAATAGCAAATACCAGTTGAACACGTCCATATCTGCTGTGCTGACATCCGAATGTGTTGGATTTAGTGTGTAAATCAAAGTGTGTGGCAATTATATTGAGTTACACTACCGTGCACGTTCAGTTCTGTCAAGGTACATCAGATGTCACATTTCGAAAGTGCGCACTCTATTTTAAAACAATTCGCATCCTGGCAACGTCTTAACTTCTTGCCGTATACTAAAGGTAAACCTTCATATACGTGTTTGTGATATTATTGGAATAGTCAGGATAATACTGTGATATCACAACATAAAAGAGACATAAAAGCTCAAATGAATATTCATTTCAAAAAGTATTGTCAGTTGCGTTTTGCATCAATGAGATTTATTCACAACGAAAAGTAGGCTAATTACCTTTCATTATTCTCTTTGACATAAATCATCGTTATTTTCCATAACGCATTAGACTTTTAAAACAATCTATTTAATGTGATTTTTTTAATTATTTTATTTTCTTTTTTCTTTTTAATATTAACCTCTCCTTCAAATTCTTGCTTTTCGTATACTAGCCTTTATTTAAGTTTTATGCATGCTGATAGTTTAGATGCAAATTTATATATCTTTTCATACAAGCATGTATTTACACTCTGTGAGACATAATAGGGTTGTAATTTAAATTTAATTCATGTCTTATAACCGGATTAAAAAGTTAATAATAATAATAAAAAACTTTATATAGTAACAGGTGATATAGTAATGATAGCATACAAAACATATTTCACAAGTCATCAACTTTAAAATTTACTTTGTTTATGACTTTCGAAAGGACGGAATGACGTAGAAGACTTCCGGTCTAACAAGTTGCCGATTTACGATGACAACGCAAAATTAAATCGATATTTTTTTTTTGGTTATATGAGGTTGATTAAATCTTCATATCGCGTGACCTGACCCAGAAGAAACATACGCATGCGCAGTTGAAATCAAGTAACGGTGTATACAGGTGAAACGCCAACAATTTTGATTTGCATGTTCGAAGTTGATTCTATCCTTGTGTTAGTGAATGTCCGGTTCATTTTAATAATATCATTGAGTCGTTACAAATAGGCTTAAACCGTGACGACTCGGTTTTAGACGAAGTATACAGTTACCATCGTTCTGTAACCCAAATGTTAATAGATAATTATATTTATATTAATAATTGCATTTCAAAAATATTAACTGTACAGAGCGTGAAATTTATACAGCGACAGACTCTTCAAATTGAAAACGATTTTCGGTGGAATCGAATCCCGGGAACGGTGACTTTTATTTGAACTTCTCTTTACCGACTTCTTGCTTAATTTCTTTATACGTTGTTATATTGACGAGTTATGACTTTTCGATAATTATGTTAAAAAACAAAACAATACACAATAGGCACACCTACACAATAGGCACACAGTAGTATACTATACACCTCGTTCTACCATTGCAATAATCTCTATGCGATCCGCTATATCCAAGACTAGCTGCATAGAAATCGCCTTCTATTAACCAGTATTGCCTCGAACATTAATCATCACACAATTGCTAATCTTTTCAAATGTTTTGGATAAAGTACGTTTACACCCTCTAAATTATTCTAAAGAAGTCATCCAAGACAGAGCCTAAGCGCGAAAATCCAAACAACTTGATCCGCTCTCAACAGCAGTACCATTCAGTCACGGTAATGTAACCGTGTTGCGTCAAGTGAAGTACCACGGATCCCTTCGAAAGTGTAAAGGTGCGATACACATGATTTTGGTTAAAGTACGTTCAAAAAAGTTAATGTTCTCACCCTCGAAATTATTCCCCAACACTGCCAAATTACAGAATAAATCGCCGCAATATGGTAGACAGTAAACTGATTGTCTAACTTACAACATGGGTGACCATTTACCTGATTTCTAGAATATTTGGGGTCACCTTACTGATGACCTTTGAACCCTATGACGTACAGTATAAATCATTCCTTCAATGGAGTATCGGTTGCATACGATGACTCTCTCTCTCCGCCATTACGTCATCTCAGTCTTAGTCCATGGGAAGGTTTTATTGCGCACGCGTAATGCCTTTACGTCACGTTTAATTTGCATGGCACGGGTTTACTTCATTTGCATAATCACCGGGCACACGATAGATGCATGTATGCCCGGTTGTGTATATCGTCACAGAGGACGACCTCTACAGAGCGATTAAACATGACGTCACAGCTCATTTACATGTGTGGATTTCGACAGTTCTTGTACATTGCTTGCATTTAACGTAACAACACCAATGAAATTTACAGCTGCATCGCTCAGTAATTGTTTCAATCTTAGTGTTATAGCCACGCCCACAGCATAACAGTTCACACCCATCGATTGCCTTGGAATCTTTATTACAAGTTCTGTTCTCGGTACCGAGAGATCCGATCTGAAATGGAATAAGACAATCCGAGATATATGTCATAATTATGATGAAAATGTCACATCTCACCGCATGAAGTATAACACGTCCACTTTGAGGTGAACTTTACACCAAGTAAATGTTACGTGTCCTCCTGTACTTATATAGACAACTACATGACATGTGAAATAAATGTCATCGTTACCCCCAAATGGACTTTCGCATTTTGGTCAAATGAACAGCCACGTTACGATAATTTTACGGCCACATCACGTCACTCTTTACTTACGTTACGTCATATTTTTCATGCGCCTAAAAATGGCGGTAAAATTACTCTTAAGTACTATGGTCTGTAGTATTCAATACACATTAAGCCTACAGAATATCTCTCCAATAGCCTAATATTCTACCTTTATTTTTAGACACTGCACCACGACACTACATGCCTTTACAGTACAAGTGGGAATCACCACGGTGACAAATGAACAAAAACAAAAACAGCACAGTATACGTTGGTTGCTCGTAATTATACTTACAGCTAAATTCCTTTCGCAAAAGTCGGGTGAGCCTTGCAAGTAAACCAAATCGGCATTAGTATGGGGCTTGTAGTTAGGGTTAACTGGTACCAGCTGGCGACGAGAACTCACTCTTCTTTGGGCTACCTCTGTGGCGCCATCGAATTTTTCCTGAGATAGTAAAACAAAGAATGACGTCATTGGTATACGATTGGCTTAGATGGTAGTATAAATAATGGGGAAAATGAAAATGATTTGTGTAAAAGATGTTGGAGCGGAATACAAAGTGGACTCTCGAGTGGTAGAGCTCGAGACATTTCATTAGTGTTCTGAAAACAAGAATTCTGCGTTTAGTGTTAACTTGAAATATTTTATTCTATTCCGAAATACTGCCCTCTAATTTACAATCGCGTTTTGTTTCCCATCTCGGAGAGTTTGCGTGTGCACAATAGATGGGGGAAAGGGTGTGGGAGGGGAGGATGGAAAAGGGGAAGAGGGGAGGGGAAGAGGAGAACTGTCGAAATGAACTATGACAAAAGAATGCAAATATTATGTTGTGAACCAACCTTAAGAAGAGCTCCAACTTTTCTAAATGATGGCATAGACTTCCAGCAAAACTTGACCTCGCAAGAACCAGACACTCCGTGACACTTGCACTCAATCTTTATGTTCTCTTCGATCGCCTGCGAATGAAACAATAAAAAAAATGAAATGAAAAGGAGCAAGTTCATGTTGCGATTTTGCATAAGTGTTTTACAATACGAGTACAATACGGGTACATATTCAGTACAAGTCTGCGTGACTCCCCGTGGTCTGATAACCTCCATATTCTTGTGCATGCATGCATTCACACCATTGGACATCCTTGCAGCCCGCATCATCTGATCGTAGCAGTGTATGTAAACTGACAGAACCGGCATAAATGCGGAGAATCACAACATGTATATTGCAGGAAACCTCACAATATACCGTGTAACAAAGTTATATATAACTAGCAGATACAACCTAACAGGCCGCATCCACCAAATACCATCGATGTCAGCGCCTATAGTAGTCTCATATGTCAGCCTCCGTGTCAACCTGTACTATCAGACTTTATGTCAGCCTACATGACAGCCTCGACGTCAGCCTCCATTATCAGCCTCGTTGTCAGCCTCCATTATCAGCCTCCATTATCAGCCTCAATGTCAACCTCCATTATTAGCCTCCATTATCAGCCTCAATGTCAACTTCCATTATCAGCCTCTATCCCCTGTCAACCTTCAAATTAGCTTTCATTTCGGCCTCAATATCAGTCTCTATTGTCAACCTGCATGTCAGTCTTCAGCCAGCATTCATGTCGGCATATACCGTATTTCAGTCTCCATTTCAGCCTATATATTAGCCTCTATCTCAGCCTCCTTGTCAGCCTCCATTTCAGCCTCTTTGCAAGCCATCAGGCCAGCCTCCATTTCAGCCTCCAATGTCAGCCTCATTGTCAGCCTGAATATCAGCCTCTGTGTGAGCCGTCATATCAGCCTCCGTGTAAGCCTTTATCTCAGCCTCCATGTCAGCTTCAATATCAGCCCTCTGTGTGAGGCGTCATATCAGCCTCCGTGTAAGCCTCTATCTCAGCCTCCGTGTAAGCCTATATCTCAGCCTCTATGCCAACCTTCATGCGGCTTCTACGCCAGCTAGCTATCCCAGCCTCTACGTTGAACATATTTTGACACAAGCTCAACTTCATTCAACAACTCAATACATGCCATGAAAAAATGGAAGTGGTTTCGATGTAACAAAAAAAAAGGAAGGTTCTTCCTTAAAATATCGTTTTCACAAATTCTTACAGATAATTGATACGTCCTCGTTGATTTCTTACAATCCCTTCTCCTGGGACTTGGTTTGTGTCACAAAATAAGGCGTAAAAATATGAGTCACCACTCAGACTAATTTAAAGCGGAATCTTACACATGTAGATTTTCTTGGAAAATATTTCACTTAAATGATTTATAGTCAAGACAATGCCAAAACTGGGTGTGCTTTCACAAAATAAGATTGGAGTTAATATTAACCGTAGTAACTATTCTAGTGAACCATCCCATCTGGTGCAACATTGTAGTGAGTCACTTTGTAGAGGCTTTCATATCATCAAGCGAATGAATCTATGACTGAAAATGATTCAGAAAAAAACACCATGCTACTGTAGCTAAAAGTCCCGCCGAACCGAGCTGTAAATATTTTATGAATGTTTAAAATTTTGTTTTGAAATATGAATATAAGAAGTCGATGTTCACCTTTCGTGGAAATTGTCGCAATGTCACTACAAATTGATGATATATACCGCAACATATCTAAGCATGAAATTTTAAGGTGGTTCTTCCATTTTGTTTTCGAAGAAATGCCGCAAGGTATACCGAATAACCGAAAAATAGCCATGCAGTAAATATTTACTTCATATCGCATATTTATTACCATTTGGTCGTACATTTTTTTTATAAATATAATTTTGCTACAGACGTGGTAAATTGTGGGAGGTATAGTTGTTTTTTATGATAGGTGTTACCAATTTAACCTTTCTGCAATTCCAATAATCAAAATAACGGCCGAATGGTTGCAAACTAAGCATTGACACAGTGGTTACTCCTTACACATTTCAACAACACCCTGACAACACACCTTTAAACCTTTCTTGACATAAATATGTTGTTCATTACTTTTCTGACATTTCTTTGTTTCATTTTTCAATCCCTTTAAAATCAGAAAAAAAAGTTTGACATTTAGGTCACTGTAATCATTGTGTTGATGTTTGTTATAAAATCACTGAGGGATAAAATTTCGACGAGGGAAATACCTCCCCCTCCCACCTTAATCTCCCTACCCCCCCCCCCTCCCCCTCTCGCTCGCTATTTCAGTAACGTTGAAAAAACCCTAACGAATACGGCATACTTCAGTTTCCCTCGGCCTATTAGTATGTCCAGAATACTCCGAATTCCTTTCGAAGAATACCACAACCACCCACCTTACACCAAACATCCAACCCGTCACTACCGGACACACCCCTTCCATTCACCCGTCACGTTGAATATTCATATTCTAGTTCGCTTCCAATCTCTACATGGAATTACATATATTGCATATGCATATATGATTTTATTGTCAGCCTTGTGTGAAGTATACGTTGATATACGCTGCAATCATTGGCAAAATTGTTCATAGTATATAGGACAATATTAAATCAACAAACTATTCACGTCTTTTCCAATGTCTCCCAAAATTCTTCCAAATAGTTTGTATATATGTGTACATACGTTAATACACCCTATCGTACAAAGCTAGGGCAATTCGTCAGCAGTACGGTATCTCTCTCCATATACCTGGTCCCCCTCGAAAACGCATTTATCAATTTTCTGCGATTAATCAATTTTAGAGGTTCGCATTTGACAATCAACTAGTCAGTCGCTTGAAATCTCGTGAAGTGTGAAGATGATTTATATGGTGTGGATGTCATCAGAAATACCGTCTGCTCAGAATCTATCCAGGTAGTAGTAATATATTTCACCCTTGTCAATTCTAACACGTTGTCCCAATGACCTCAATAATATACACGTGACCCGGTTTGTCTGTTAAGTATAGACTGAGTAAAATTGTTGTAAAATAGTTGGTATAATTGAGAAAACGGTCATTTTAATACGTATTTGAAATATTTTTTCTCTGAGATAATATGCTCATGTTTAATGGGATTGGACAACTGAAAGAACAATGCATAAAATTGTGACCTTTGTTTGAACTATTGTTAGTAATTTGACCTCCTCTTCTTGACTTTAAACTTTTATATTTCAGCTTTAAACCATTCCTCACAGGGAAAGAAGTGGTGGTGGGGTGGTAGGGGATAAGGGATGGGATGGGGCCCAGATATATTCTGCTTCTATATTGAAATGAATTGATGAATATTTAAAGGGGGTTTAAATAGAAGTAAAGTTAATCTTTAATCCCTAATTAATATATAATAAAAAATATCCCTAATTATATGTTTCATGTTCAATAGCTTAACTTTCACCCGGGGATAAAACGGTTTGTTTCGCCTAATGGGGGAAGCGCTGTGAGAATTATATTCATCTCCGCGAAACATGGGATCAGGGTGAGCCCATCCATACAACCCCGACCTTCTTATCGCAGGACTACAACCACCTGAACACACGGTAAGTGTTCTACTCAACACCTATAATATGCAACAAATGCATGGAAGAACACGCGCATTGTGTCACGTATACACGTTTCAATTTGTGACGTCATTCATGTGCAATTCATCCTAGATTGGATTGAGATAACCTTTGACAGGCATCGTGTATATATTTTGTCGTTTATTCAGTGGTCCATGAGATGATACAAAAGTTCATATTTTTTCCGCTTTAAAACAAATTAAAAGTTTCTACAGATGCATCGTCTTGTAACTTTAGATATTATGCACATACATTCTTAACCAACTGTCCGAAATCAATTATATAAATATTCATGTCGCTCATGAATATTAATATTTAACCGTCCCTTGTAATGAGTGAGACCATGATCGTCTCACGGCGGTATTAGTTAATCGATAAACGCTTGGAATTGTATTAAATCTCCACATTCTCAGTTACCCGTGAGTTGGTTAATATTCAAAGTTAAGTATAACATTGACTACTTGTAGCAAGCATATTAGTTCCTCTCAACTCACTTCAATAAACCTACCCTTCTTCCAGCTTCATTGTTATGTAGATTCATCAATCTTCTCTCGATGGAGACCCTCGACTTTGTTTCGCGAGCATCTACAAACATCTTTGAAAATTGTACCCCATAAGCCACATTATCAGAGCATCCCGACCAGGTGAAACCGTCCGGGCTCGTCCCAGTTACAGTTCGATCACAGCCGCACTTTACGAGATCACCGCTACTGCAGGCACTCGTCACCGCATGAGCCACCCCTGCCGCTGTTACAGAACTCACGAATGCCGCCTCTCGCGTGCCTGTAAACCAAAAGATTCGATAAGAAATTTAGAGAGAAGGATTAGAAACGTAATTTTTTTCTTAATAGAATTATTGTACTGTATAATAATTGTTTGTCAATTATGTTACATGAGTGTTTATTAATTTACAAAGTTACATTGCATTATAAATAACTATAACAATAGGAAGACTAGTAAATTAAAAAGTTGGAAATAATCTACAGGTCGTTATCTCTTTTGTTTTAAATTCAATTGTTTGTTAAATCCATTGTTTGTTTGGGTTTTCTCTTTAATAACGAACATACAGGCTGACACATTCTTGAAAAATAAAATCATTTGATGCACTTTCTAAATTTTGACGATTATCTCTGCATAGAAAATTCACATAATTCAAATCTGCCATATAGTGAAACAATTGTACATTCTGTTTGATGACAGGTCTTGAACATGAACCTATAGTTAGGACATTTTTTTGTTTATAAAGTTCACTTTTCATGTGATGCTTCAAAGCACTTTTACTGACAGTATGAGCAGTACGAATATTCATGTTTCTATAAGATAAAGGTTTGGAAACTGTTCGTACAGCTAATACAATTAAGTGCCTTTTGCAGTATGACATGGTAGGACAGTATAGAGTGGTATATCAGCATCAGAATCAGATACAGGTTAGGAACTGTTTATACTGTCAGTAGGATTGCTTGGAAGCATAATATGAGAGTACAGTGTAGAGTGGTACTAGCATCAGAATCAGATAAAGGCTAGGAACTGTTTATAATGTCAGTACGAGTGCTTTGTAGCATGACAAGAGAGGACAGTTAACAGTGGTATTAGCATCGACAATTGGCTAGTGATGGCCTTGGTCTTCATGAATATTTGTTTATTTTGTGTAACAGGGGAGTATCTTCCTGTACAAGCTTGTATGCCAGCCGGCAGTGTTACTAATTG
>JAIPMN010002046.1:0-16453 GCA_020650975.1 Apostichopus californicus | reverse complement strand
ATGAACTAAGATCTACTGTACATCAATTTTATGATAGTACTTGGAAGATGCACTTAAATTACATCACAACATTTTACAGTGTTCACTCTTATAAAGAATTTAACCCCTCCTTCCTTGAGCAGGTTGCATTTTGGTGTTCAAAGCCTCATTGAAATGAGAGATTAACCATTCAATATACAGTACTTTGTTCTTCAATCCATTAGCTGGTTGCACATTACCTGGCTAGTTTCACAACCCCTTAAAATCAGCTCGGTACATATAGGTGAAAGTTCAATTGGAAACAAACAGTACCATATTTTTTGTACAATTGTCAAAATGTTAAATGGTGTGGGAGTTGAACAAATATTTCCTCATGTGTCCTGTGTTAGGGAATGGTAGTGTATAGTAGTAGAGAACTTAAATAACTGACTTAACCACTTATATGTAACTATTAGACAACAGTTTAACTTTAATATCAGAAAGGATTCTTGCTCAATCACCTTCTGTCAAACTATTTGTAAACAATTGCCGGTAGGCCACTGTAGGTTTTATACTAAGTTTCATTTCCAAGTTTAATTATTTCTTATCACTGTATACAACTGTATTTTCTCCAGGAAAGTAGACTGTTACCTCAATTTGTGACTTCAGGGACTAGATTCAGTCAAGATGGAATTCGGAAGTAAGTTTGTCTATCTGCAAGGAGAAGACGACGATGCTGATGTGATAATATTGGAAGAAGGAATGAAGAGAGCAAGCTTGGATGATCTGAAAAAGAATGATGACGATGTAAGTGTAATTGATGATGATCACGTGTGGATATTGATGATCTTTGATTATGAATTCTGTATTAATCATCTGTTAACAAATAAAGAAGCATTTGCTCTGTGTTGTAATTGTAAAGGTTCATGTTCCCCCTTCATTTTGGTACTCCACCCCCCCCCCCTCCCCATTTGAATTGTTCTTATGCAATAAATAAACTGTATACATCTCTGCTGTATAAGTTCCCAGTCAAGCTCTCTGTGGTGTAGTAGGTGTGAATTGAGCCATCGGTTAATACTACAGGGAGATCTTTCTTATTTCATACTGAGAGTCAGATCTCTGAGTTGTTAGCATATACTGTACCCTCAGTTGTTAGCATCTCCCTCGGTTGTTAGAATGATGTAATGCTAACCTGTTAGGATTACGCTATATCCTGTTTAGCATTGTGCGATGCTAACCATTCTTACTGTACCATGATCGAGCTGTAGCATTGCGATATATCTTGTTAGCATGGTGCCATGCTAACACCTTTATCAAGTAAAACATTTTAGAAAATAAGTAAAGGGAGAGGATATTTTGGACGCAATAGTCACTCAGACAGAACTTACTGGAAGACCTCTGATTGTCACGATTTTGTGTTCTGTGAGCACCGTTGTAAATACTTTTTAATTTGTTTAGTTAGTTTTGTAGAAAAGACTTATGCACTTAGATGTTGTGGTTGTTTCCGAGAAGCGGTGGAAATATATAATTAAAAAAAAACTGCAGAGAACCCTGTCTATCTGTCGTCTCTTCTGGTGCTGCCTTTCCACATCATCCGTCTGTCCTGAACAAACCTGAAACCCAGGCAACGTTCCATAATGTTATTGACACAAATTGAATTAATGATAGCTTTAATATTATATAATTGTAGTTACGTCAACTTGTAACTAAATCATGCATGCATACTCTGCAATGAGCATGGAGACAATAAAGCTACATAGTTCAGGCAGTTTAGTAATGACGGCTGGGAGGCAGGATTTTGGCTAGTTGAGGGATGCAAGAGAGGGCGTGAACGTGTTCCCATGAAGAAACATCAGTATGAGAGTCATCCTATGTAGAAGGATCGGATGAGAAGGCTGGGCCCCAAGGACAGCAGGGTTTGAAACAAAGATTTGAACCTTTTAGCTGCTTCAGCTGTATGTGTGCAATTGGGGGTGGGGGGGGGCGGGAAGTGGGGCGTTGGGACCTCTCCAATTCAACAAAAAACTTCCTTTGGTTGAATTGAATTTATTTATTTTCACATTTGCAAAGCTACAAATGCAACAAGAACAGCGAACAAGTTATTACAATTTCGCTAGCAAACAAAATACCAGCATCGTCAAACTTCACAATTGAATATTCTATAAACGTGGAGTTACTGTAACTTGTCAATAAAGATACTCATCACTTTGGTTAAGCTACCTGACGACAAAGAAATCAAAGAAAGGCACAAAGAGAAACCAAACTCTCTGCCCCAACCCCCACCCTCTTCCCCCTCAAAAATAAAATGGGTCTAGCATATATAATTATGAAGTAACTTCTTAAAGTTCTTTAGGCTAGTACAATACACATTAGTAGTGTTTGGCTGTTGAAAGTTTCTGTAATTGTTGTTTTGTGTTGGTAACACCAATTACAGTTTGATCATATAGCCTATTTTGATCTTGATTCTCTTTCTTTCTCTGGACAGGGAGATGTTTGCATGCTGGACATTCTGGACACGGCAGGTCAAGAGGAGTTTTCAACCATGCGGGAGCAGGTAAGGTTATGTGAAGTATAATGTAAAGCAACTTTAAACACATTCTGTTAACAAACTGGGCACTCTACATCTACCTTGCCCAGAGTGAACTGGTAGTAAACCTCTTTAGCACTGGATGTCCTTAGCAACCAGTCGGTCGGTCGTTCGGTCGTTCGGTCCGGCACCACCGTTCGATTGCACTTTTCACTTCTGCCTCCCAAAGGTTAATATCGGGTCATACCAGACACCGTAGAGCGAGAATGCTGTAACTATGAGGAGACAGATAAGCCTGCAGTGGATTGTATGTGCCCGAAACACCGTAAGTCTTGGCATTAACATCTATTCTGACTTTGTAATCAAATAAAATAGCAACGACCAAAATAGTCATTCACCAAGATTTTTGGTTCATATTTCAGGAACCTCATACTAATATGCCAAGTACTTTTGGACATCAAAGACATTCTGCCGATAAAAGATCTTTAACTTGTCTTTGACAGTATATGCGGTTAGGCCAAGCCTTTGTGATAGTTTACTCTATCGATGACAAGAATAGTTTTCAAGCAGCTCTAGACATTCACACTCTGGCCAAGAGGATTAGAAGAACCTCATTTTCAGCCGTAAGTTGTTGTCTTCTTTCGGATATAAAATACCTCTCTTTACGAGTGATGACATGTGCAGCGATGTGATTGGATGCAAGACATGTTTAGCTAAAGCTGTAGCAGAGTGAGTGGACATGAGGTCTTTTATGAGTAATAGTCATGTAAATGGACACAAAATGGTTTCAGTGTGGCATTTCTTTATGAAAAAGTAAGTTATAATATCTTTGCCTGAGCACTTATGAATTAAAAACTTACATCTGAACGTCCTTCAAGTTTGTCATTTACGGTTAACTTAACAAACATATGGTTTAGAGTGTGTAGACATGTTTGATAAGTTATGTGCTGTGCGTTTGAGGGGCGCATGGTTACATGATCATGGAATCGTGGAACTATCGAAACATTTAAGAAGAAATGAATTTCATGCTCAACATTTGTAGTTTTGTGGCATTAGACACACGTGCTGTATATGACTGATTCAAACTGCCTTTTCCCCCACGCCTTAGACCTTTTGTTTGAATACTCAGATACTCTGCGGGAACAAGTCAGATCTTGAGAGTGAACGTCAAGTACCAGCTGCCGATGGCGAGAAGGAGGCGAAAGCCAGAGACATGGCTTTCATGGAAACATCAGCAAAGACTGGAGAGAAAGTCACACTTGCTTTTGAAGAGCTCATCAGAAGAACGATCCGTACTGGCATCGAGTACAGGGTTAGTTTCAAGACGTTACTTAAATGTAGAAGCGGATTAAACGGCAGTCATCGTTATGACTGAAATGTATCAAAATTCTTTGTCTTTTTACACAGTTACAGTAACATCTTGTGTATGACTCTGTATCGTGTCAACCATGAGGGGAATTGATGAACACATCTTAGAATGTCCCCGGTATATATGTTAACTGTTGTTTCTATGATCGCTGTACCAGGGCATCACGAAGGAGAAGCGGCGTACATACCCTTGGGGAGGGGGTGGGGGAACCAGTGCATGAACTTAAGTTTGAAACATGATGTTATCTCTCTTTTTGTGTAACTGTTTTCGTTTTCCCTGCATGCAGTCTGCATTGAAAATGTTTGCTCTTTACAGATTGCCATTTTGGGTTCTGGAGGTGTCGGTAAGTCCTCCATAGTGATTCGTCTCACCCAAGACACCTTCCTAAATGACTACGATCCAACCATCGAAGAATCCTTCCGTACGACCATAACTGTGAAGGGGATACCAAAGGATAAAATTCAGCCCTCCAAAGATCAGCCGTCAAGAGGTATCATCTGACTTTTCTTCAAAAATCTGATAAAATTGTGTAATATTGTGTAATATTCATAGTCGTCCAGTGATTTTGGACATAGAGAGCAAGTAACGTAATTTTGCAGGTAGGTAATATAGGGTAGTGTGTCACAAGTTTGGGAAGTGCAATTAACCCTTTCCTATTTGTTTCTTATCGTTATTCCTTTAAAGCAGATACATGTATGATGTAGAGGGTTACTTGCATTTACCTTAAGTTGGGATGGCTATCCAATTGTTAGGATACTTTTGCCATGCTGTTAATCAAAATTCACTGACTATAAAGGGGAGATAGGTCGAATAGTGAGAGGGAAGCCAAGCATCCCATTGATACTTATTAAATTTGCAGATTTCTCAATTGGGTGTTAGTATGAGAGGGAAACTTAGTCCATGTTTTAGTAAAAAAAAAATTAAAGTTGATTTTTAAAAGTGTCTCCTTCTCAAGTCCCTGGCAGGCGGCGATCCGCTAGAAGTAAGTCACACAAAACAAGGAGAGCTGATGGCAATGTTATCCTTGTTTCTCTGGGAACTTTGGAAAATGACCCCAAGATAATGACGGGAGACGCTGTATCCTGTTCCAAGTGCCCCGCCATTTTATCTCACGTATCGACCATAACACCGTCATCCTCTGGAGATACTTCCAAACTGACATGGATGTGGTGAGTAATATTTATGTAAAGAAAAACTGCTATTCATGCTATAAATAACCTCTTGAAGACCTATTTTGATCAACCTAGTCTTTGTGTTTTGCCTGCGTGTGCTCCATTATTCAACATGTGCTTTTCATCTATTGTCTTTTCATATGCTCCAATGTTCTTTTCTCTTAATTTTGCCATAGTTTTATTTTTCTTTGGGTAGTGTTGTCACCTTGTATTGTCTGGTTGCTTTTACGTATGTTGTCTGACTGTGTGATACTATTGCCAGGAAGCAAGCACACAAGCATTCTGAGGAAATGATGTAAGTCGTTGGGCACTGGTATTGTCTACTCACGGCATGTGAGCACGATGACGTAAGGTAGCATACTCCATATATATCAATAGCCCTGTTGACTTACACACTAAAGTTTTTGTCAAAGTAATGCTGTTTCTAAATCCTTGTAGACTTTTTCACCAGGTCAAATTCTGTTTACTAGTTGCTGTGTACCTCAAGTTTCCATGCCATGAGTATTCAGAGTTTTAGCAAAGAGCCCAAAGTTGTTTTTACTTGTAAAACAAGCATCTCTACTCACCAGTTATCAAGTTTTCTATGCCACTATTTGAAGAGTGACCTGTAAACTTTATAATTTGTTTCAATTTTCATCAAAAAAACCAAGTCCTGTTATAAAAAAGAAAGGAGAAAGATGTTCCCTGTTCTTATTTGGCACTTTTCCTGAATGAGGACATTTGGGCAGATTGATATGATATGCTCAGTGTGGAGTGTGCAACCTTAAAGGAGTACATGTGTATTGCATAAATATCTTTTGGTGGGGTTAGGAACCCTATTTTGTTTGGTGAAGGTTAAACGGTCATATCAGAGAGAAACAAAATTATAAAGAACATCTCAAGAAAGACCACAGTTTTGCTGGACCTTACGAGGTACAGGTCTCCTCACATGACTGCTAGCATCATATCGGTCTTGTAGGTCAATCGACTGGATTAGGTCAGTATGCTTGAATATCAGCGAGAAACATAGACATTTTGAAAACAGCTTTTCGCTATCTTCCACCTAACTCTCAATATGGTTCAATGAATAGAAATCATTTTTGTCAGAAGAACCTCCACCCCCTCCATTTTTATTTATCTTTGAGTTAATCGACCTCCCATAATATAATGGATGTGAAAATATATTCTGATAAATAACAAAAGAAACAAAAAGTAAGTTGAACTGTTGTTGAGAATGTTCTTCGTTCACCTGATAAGCAATTGATTCATATAACCGTCGCCAATTGCTTTAGTGCCTGCGGCGCGCGATATTTTTTTCGTAGTACAGCGAGGGGAAAGTCATGAATTATTCATACATTTTAATAAATATTCAGATTACTTGTTTCTCAGCCACGAAAAGCAATAGCGAACAACTAAACGTTATGTGGGCTACTACTGGTACATGATGTGTAATAAAGTTCGTATTTTGTATGGTGTGACGATATGATTGGTAAGTACTGTGTGTAATTAGTAAAAAAAAAGTTTGTGGTTGCGTTGTATGGTGAAGCGAGTATCCAGTGGACGAGCAGATTTTTGAGGCTCATAATTCCCTTGACCAGTCACAGTGAAGAATGTCTGGGTCTGGAAAGTACACAAAGAAATGCGAAGTGGACTTGATGCGAATTCCTAATGGTTTTGGTGTGAGTGATTGATAGGGGAGGGGTGTAAAGAGGCATTATTAGCCCACAAACTTGTAATTGTGACGATTAACAGCACTCTCTGTTGTGGTTAGTTATATGTGATCCTCTTTCGCCTGCGAGTCAGTGGTTATGAATAAATGTTTCACTAAGGCTAGCTGTGGGACCTTCTGCCGTGAGATGAGTCATCTAAAGATTCTGTTGCCCATGCATATAACATATAAGGGATTTGATATACTGGATTTGACTGCTCGTCTAAAAGCGATCGACAAAGGCAGGTAAACTGTAACAAAAGTGTTTTTCAATCAGGTATGGATGCAGCATAGACTACAGCCTTATGTCTTTGAACAGGAAAGTACTTTTGAATACTTCTAGAAATTAACGAATTATGGCACGCTAGAACTTGAGGCCTAAACAGACTACCTTTATTAATAGTAATAATACATGTTCCATGGGTCATAGCTTATCGGACTAGGAAATGGAAAGACAAAGAGTAACAATTAAACTGAACAAGGGCCACGCTATAGTTAGTAAAGTAAAAAAGTAAAAAGTACACTCATGCCTAGCTCAAAGTCAGCCAAGGCACTGACATTCTCGTTGGTATCTTCATTTGAACAGAAGCACGAGGTTACGGTCATGTTTTTTCCTAGGTTTTTATACGTTCAACATAACCTCATGTACAACGTACGTAGGTAATGAAACAACTTTCTGCCAATGATTCAGTGTACGTGATCACGAGCGTGTGCAAAGTTGTACAACAGCGCTGTTCGCTGTTACAAGTGAAAAATGAATAATTCATGACTTTCCCCTCGCTGTACTACGAAAAAAATATTGCCTGCGGCGCTAGTCTAACCGAGAAACGAGAAAGTGTAAAAACTTTGAATGTAAATTACTTTAAAATTATGGCAACTAAGCAATCTTAATGGTAATATAAAACTCTCTCAAAGGAAGGGCAGAGGAGGGGGGAATGCCTCTTCTCCCATTTCTGTAGACATCAACATCCGCTGCTGGAAGGTCCCCGAGGGCATCAAGGCAAAGTGGGGGGAACTTAGATAATCATTTCTGATCTTTCTCAATGAGCAACATATAATTGAATGCCTGCCACAAGGTTGTTTTACATTTGTTTTCTTTCTTTCTTATGTCTGCAGCGATTTCTGTGACACCAAAAATGAGGTAGACGTTTCTGATGAGGAAGTAAGTGTTTGATTGTGTGTCATTTCAGTCTATAAAGAGGTTCACAAAATTTCCAATTTTGCTCTCTGCAAGATTGAAAAATCACATGTACATAGGCACACGCACACACACACGCACACACACACAAGAAACCGAATCACACCATGGAGTGACCTAAGGATATAAAACTCCTGTTCTAAGAGAGCTATCCAGCGAACCGTTTTACCTTGAAACAATCTAGTTTTCACATGTTTTGAATAGTGACTATAAAATTTGGCACAAATTATATCTCCACTGGAATATATAAATGATGAGGTAATTGAAGCTCCTCAGATACAGTACGTGGTCATAGTATTAGTTGCTGTGCTTGAGCTTGTGTACTTGACTTACTACTAGGTAGCACCGATTTTAATGTCAGTACGGTAGTGTGTGAGGTGTGTGAAGACTTGTTGTGGTTCTTTATTTAGACTGAAATCTATTGGAAACTACATGCGGGCGATATGTTAGTGTTCCTTCTTACAACAAACGTGAACAAAACCCTGGAGACTACATATGGGCGTTATGTTAGTGTTCCTTCTTACAACAAATGTGAACAAAACCCTGGAGACTATATATTGGCAATATGTTAGTGTTCCTTCATACAACATACGTGAACAAAACCAGGGAGACTACATATGGGCGATATGTTAGTGTTCCTTCATACAACAAACGTGAACAAAACCCTGGAGACTACGAACAGGTTCAATATTTTAGAGCAAAATTTAATATTTATGAGAATTGAGCAATGTTCAAGAAGTTTTTACGTCAGTGTCCAGACAGGCGTGGTGTATATGAACTGTGACTTCAAAAATGTCAGTTAATTTTTCATAGTATAGCATATCTTATTAATAGCACACATATTTGGAATTGAAAACATGTACTTTTATTTTCATTTTGTTGTTATTGTTGCAGATTCCAAAAGAATCTCAGGTCGACTTTTTGGTCGAAGCTTCCTCTGAACAAGGGACGGAGGTTACCCTGGAGACAGATAAACCTGTGTCACAGGCTGGCGTGGTGATTTACTGTATAGACGTCAGTTCATCAATGGGAATTAAAACCGCTCTGCCTCAGCTTCAAGGTATAAATAATGACACATCTTTGTAAATAGCAGAATGACAAAATGACATTTTCGAAACTTCATGATTGTACCACAAAGATATCTGCAATTTGTTTTACTTCAGGTAAGGTTCCACATGATCGAATGTAGCGTGTGTGTGTGTCACCACGTCCTCGCAAGAATTCTATTGTTAAGAGGTTATTAAGGTTACGGTAAGTGGATTTGAACAATGGCAAAAACAATGGGGTCCTCGGTCTGAATGTAAAACACAGCTGTGTGGGTGATTGTGTGTGTGATATTGTCAGGTTTGTGTTGTAGCTGCGTAAACTAAATCCTGCTAGCTCTTTCTCTCCAGCTACTGCAAAATAGGAATGGAAAAATAAAAACACCTGACCCACATCATATATATTGAAGCCAATCATAAGAGATAATGCTCGCTTCAAAGTTAGTCCACCATTTTCATCATCCCAGAAAAGTCGTTGAAATGGCAGAGGAAGGGAGCAATAATGTACTCATGCCTCCTCAAACAGCTCGTCTAAACCATTCATTCACCTCAGATCGCTTTCACATTTCAGTGTCTCTTAACGATTTATATTGATTTATAATTTGGGTACGTTTTGCATGTTAGTACTTAAGATAATACAATCTCTACTAATTAAAACGATAAGACAATCCTTGTTGTTCTCAAGTCGGACCTATTGCTTGCACGTTATGTACAATTATGAACGGCAGTGTGATAACTCATACAGTAGTAGTAAAAGCAATTGAAAATGTCGTGTACATGTTACAGCTATGAAACCAAACTCTTAATTAGCAAGAGCTGAAGCTTGTAATTTTTAGTATTGAACATAGAATAGTCACTCTATCCAGTACATGAAACAGCAAGATGTAGAAGCTGAACAGACCAAGCAGATTGTCTAGAGATATTTGTTGACTGTGAAGGCAGAGATACTGTATCTCCTGCAGCTTACGATGAACCTGTAGCTAGTATCAAGCAAAGAGCCGTTGGAAAATGATATCATACAAAAGGTGTTAGTCCATGGCGTGCATTTCTGCAGTTTGACACTTGCCTGTTAAAAAATAAAAATAAAAAAAGGTCTGTGGTTTGAAGCTGTATGATTCTTTGGATTAAAAATCATGTGAGATAAAACTGGATAAAAAATGGGATGAATTTGGATAAAAAAAAAATAATATGAGAATCAAGAATAATGTGTTCCAGCTGATGCTTGATATTAAGTACTTTAGCTGGTGAATACATTTGATAAAATCTTGTATCAAATGGTAAAGGAGTGTGACAATGTTATGTCAAAGAAACATTAGCTCCCATTTGGTTAGAGTTTCAAAACGATGTATCCTAGCTTCCCGGTTTTACATTTGTTTGTTATTAAAATGCGTTGTCATTTTTCATCAGCTGAGTGGTTTGCCCTTCGAAGAGGAACCGTTTCGTCAGTGTCGAGACTGGATTGCATCAAGCAGGCAGTACAGAGGTATGGTTTAATAAATGATCCCAGCAGACCCAAGCCTATCTTTTTTAATTATTATGATCAGTGAAACAAAAATATATGATTGACTTTTTTTTTTGGTATATAATACATCTTCTCGGTCAAAAGCTAAATCCCTTTTTCAGCTACTTGTAATAGGAATTTTTAATTTTTTCATAGTAAGAGGATTTATGGCCAGTTGCCAGGCTTTTCGGTCTCAGGTAAGAAGACGCTAACAAAAAAAAAGGGATTTGCATTAGGAATTGGAATAAAATTTCTGTACTGTAAAATCCTTACCATTTAATTAATGGTCAACATCATAAGTGATTCATGATACCTTCCCTTATACCTTGCCACATGAGGCAACAGATGATGTATATTAACATGTATTGCCTACCAAACTATGAATATGTTTAGACACAATAACCACAAAACGTTTTCGTTTTCTGGGTTTTATTTTTCCTTCAGGCAAATTGATTTCCATGAGATTGAGTCACCAGAGAAGAAGGCAGGACTTGTGTCCTTTGGATCGGTGATTAAGTTTATGTGCGATAAAGATACCAAGGTTGACTTAAGGGATGCTGCCAATTACCTGGATAGGTTACTGACACTTGGAAAAGGTCTAGCCGTAACTGAGACCATGAAACCACTGAACGAAAACGCCGAGTAAGTTTAACATGTTTATCAATCTATAATGATATGTGAATGATAATTAAGATCACAAGTTCTTCCTCAAAGAGCCTAACTATGCAAATTTGGAGATTGTGACAATAAATGTTTGAAATATGATTAAGTAACTTAATAAATTCCCATGATTCCGACTACTGGATATATACAGTATATTCCTGTAGTGCTGTGTCACGCTGACTGATGTATATATGTAGGAAATATGGGCTTTGCTCCTCAGGTTCTCATCTGTTCATTTAAACTAATTTGCCAAGACTTATATTTATTCGAGTGTGTAGGTGACACTCGCATACATCTACATCTGTCTTCCATGACCTATTGTAGAAGGATTTTTTCTTGATATTGTTTCTTTGGAAACTTTATTTATACTACACAAAACTGAAGTCATAGAAAAGGTAGAGCCCAATTTTGTTGGATCTTTAAATGTTTGCCTGTTGTACATTGAAAACAAATTTATTCTGTCTACATTAGTATGCAATGTAATGTTAAAAAACAAGCTCTCTGGAAGGAGCTTTAATTGCATTGAATCAAAAAAATTGGGCATGAAAGAGCTTTTCACAAAATAGGTGGTAGCAGACTATCAATGAGCCAATCAGATCCTCTAGATTTATTTGTCAACCATGTAGGATGAAAATCCCAGTGCTGATTTAATATCAATAATTGAACGGTATATTTCATTGTTTAAAATAATTTGAATTTCTGATGCTGATGTTTGGCTGCATCTCTTGGTAACAAAGCACTTGTGTGATGTGAAACTGATTGGTTATTATGAGGAAAACAAAGTGACAAAAGAAGAAGATGTTCCAATACATTGGTTATGATGAAGGCCAACTTTATTTAAAAGAAGACAGATTCTTTCTGTGTCTTGGTAAAAGCTGTGCATCAAAGTCACAGGATATGCTTTTGTTAAGAAAATCTGTCGTCCTCCCCCCCCCCCCTCACCTCCAACCAGTTGATTACATTAGCAAACAGCATACTAGACTAATGTATAGGCTTTCCTTGTTTGTATTTTTGAGAACATAAGCAGTGATAATGTAACCATTTAGTTAGTAATACAGTTTGATATAATTAGAACACAATTTTGGTATATAATGCCTTTTGTGCAACTACAGACCTTTGATATTTAGCAAGTATATAAACTCAGAAATCATTATGAAGTAACTGTGACAAAACATACGTGATAAATTCAGCACCTAACTATATATTCTTTCCTCAGAGCTCTGCGAGGACAGATCTCTAACCTATGTCTTGCTGGCTCGACAGCGCTGGGACCTGCCTTGGCCCTGTGTGTGGGTTTCTTGAGCAAGACTCCAGGCTCGGAGATAGTATTGTGTACAGATGGACAACCTAACCAAGGAATTGGAAGCTTGCCAGGAGATCCTGGATTTTATGATAAGGTCAGAATCTGCCGTCATATATTTATTTCCAGACAGTGGTCAGTTTCTTGAATTTTCCCTTGTCCATATGTACATAGCTTGAGATGGGTGTACTTTGTTTGAAGTCCTTTCACCGTCACCTTCTGAATGGTAGCCATTGAAAAATGGGGTGCGATGGTTTGCTTTACACAGTATCCAATCTATTACAGCTTCTCACTTGCACCCGCCTACCAAAACAATGTTTACTTAGTTAGTTGCGACCATGCACAGCTTAGGGCAGGACAACTCCGTAAGTAGAGGGCAGGCTTTGTATTCCTGAGGCCACTGTTTTTTGTTTTTGTTTTCTTCTGTCTAGCCGATATTTTCTGTGCTCTTTCAAAATTTCCAAAAACTAGAAAGAAGGAAACTCACAAATGCCTTGCTGATATCCAGACATATTGATATCCTAACTTGTACTCACTCGCCACCCTGATAAGAGATACTATTTCAGTGTTTTACCTCCAATCATATTCGTGTACCAAAGATCATGGCGGGGAAAAAACCAGGCATGTGTAGAATGTCAACTATCTAAGTTATTGTGGTGTCTCATGGTGTCCCTCTTGACAGATTGGAGAGATTGCTCAGGAGCAACAAACCACGATATCCGTGATCGGTCTCCAGACTGGTAAAGAGTACGAGCTTGAGACTGTCAGTAAGGCTGCTGCCATCACTGGTGGGACTATTAACCTTCTCAGTCCTCACGAACTCAGCCACAAGATGAGGGAACTCATGCAGGACGTAATTATCGCCACCGGTGTCGAGGTCACAGCGATACTTCACCCTTACCTCTGCTTTGTCAGTGAAAAGGTAAAATCCTGCCCCCACCCCCACCGTCAACTATTCATCAAATATTTTTATTTTTATTGGGGGTGGGGGAGAACTTTTGCAGGTTTTAACAATGTAGGATATTCTTCTTCTAGAAACTCTCTACAATTTTGGGAATTGTAGCAATTTGTTTTCACTAACTACAAAGATGGAAACATGCAGTGTGTCATAATACGTCAGCCAAATATTGTCTGGTTACATACGCCCAGTGCCCAAATGATTGCCCAGTGCATGTAATATTAAAAACTAACTCATACATACAGCAAAGTTTGTCTCAAGTTTTATTGCACTGAGAAAAGTTTGGACGCCCATAGTGTTTGCCCCAGTCAAGTTTTGACTCTTACAGCGGGCATGGAAGGAAACTTAGGCTAAAATATGAGTTACTGAAAACCCAACTTAATATGGTTCAATCAACGTTTATTTCCTTAGTAATATTTTTTTCTTTTTGGTTACTTGCCGTAGGCAGGCAAATAACCTATGTAGTCAAGTTGGCATGTGTGTGTGTGTTACACCCTAGCTTGTAAACACCATATCTCAAGATAGGTAGCATCTGCACTTCTCATGCGGCATATTTTGCATGCGGCTTCCCTACCATGAGTACAAGAATCCTTTTGTTTTGGGCGGAGGTCAAAGGTCATTTGGTGTCAGCAGAGGGGGAAAATGTAAAAATCTCCAGAGTTCATATATGCCTGGTAGGATGCCTTTAATTTTATAGTTCTATCCGGGAGTTTACGCTCTACAGAACTAAACTACTCATGATGGATGAGTTTAGCACTGTCATAATATTGCTTGTATCGGCTTGTCACCTCTTGACCTTAAAAAATGGTTAATTGCCATCTCTGTCTTCCCCACTTGTATTTTTTGTGTTTCCCGTGTTGCATTTTCGTTATTCTTCCAGAAATACTGCTTGTCCTGTCTGGTGACAAAATTCAATATCTTACAATGTAGCTCCTTTCTTTCTTTTCTTCAAGATATCAGTTGGAAAGCAAAGTAACATTGAATTTCTTTCCTTAAAGGCTGTTTTTAGAGATGAGCATCAGTGCAACAACATTTGTGGACTGTTAGTGCAATTGCCCCTACTAAATAGTTTGAATCGGTAACTTTCTTACAAACCTGAAAACATTTTGCTACTAACACATCAAGTCCTCTGCTGGTGGTGATATCAACAAATTCAATATTTCATGGTGTAGATATTGTAGACATTACAAAGCACCTTACTTTGCATCTCATAGGAACCTGGGTTTCCTCCATTCACAGAAAGCTACAGGGGGGGGGGGCTCCCCATGCTGAACTAATACTTGCTTAGAGCAACCGAGAGACGTGTGGTTGCAATCAGCTAGCTATTACGGTACGGCAGAAAAGCAGTCATAGATTAATGATTTTCCTGTAGCAGTAAAGCCAGGGTTAGCTTGCAAACTTGTGCTGCATATGTCTTGTATTTAAAGGCAAGTAACTGCTGGGTTGGATTTCCTGCTAGTTTTCTTTTCAGTTCTTCTCATAGGGACCTATATGCTTAGGGAATTTGATTTGTTTTTACAGTTTTTTTTTTTAATTTAGTCACTCTGACATTTGCAACCAGCATCGCGGACAATGCTAAGCTGTGTCCAACATGGCATGCCGTAGGGACAGTGTTTTCCTACTGTCCTTTGGATTCAGGCTAATAGTGAAATCTACTCCAAAGTTTATCTGGAGGATAATTTTCAGGTTCAAAAACTACAAAATTGGGGTTTGCTTTTGCAACTTGTAACATATCATAACTTGAATTACGAACAAGTTTGTCAGACTTTCTGCCAAATCCGAAAGAAAAGAGTACAGTTCAGGCCAGCTAGGTGGCCATGCAGTGACTTTTAGGAAGCTTACTGCTTTCATATTGGGATGGAACTGACAGTACATCTAATATTTTATGAATCTTTCTTTGTGCATAATTGTTTGTTAATGTACACAGATTGAGTTCAACAAGAAGAGTATAGCTTCATGCAGTTTGGGGAATGTACACAAAAACACAGAACTGACCTTCAGATTCAAGAAGAAAGAAGAGTTCCAAAATGCTGAAGTTTCTGCTTTGCCTTTCCAGGTGAGCCAAGATTTACTTCTTTAAAAGTATCTGATGGGTCGTATGAGCTTTTAATTATTTTCAAAACAAACTTCTAGAGAATGTTATAGTTTTGTAGAACAGTGGGGAAGGGGTGGGTTGATGTAAATTGCTAATTATATGACATGTTGGAAAGCTTGATCACTGCTATTGCGGACAAAGGAATCTGAATAATCATCTGAAACAGGAGATCATGTTATTGTTGCTTGAAGAGATGACAAAATATGGAAATAGAGCTAAATATTATTTACTTTCACGAGGCTATAGCTGCCTTTCTGAAAGTGGTATTGGAAGTCACAAAATGCAACCATTTTGAAATGAAAAGATGAAAACATCATGAAACTGTAGGACATTGCTAAGATGGTTCTCTTGACTCCTATTCAACAAACTAAAAGTTGGTTGTTGTTACAAATGAATGTTAATTGTGAAGCAAAATGAATTGAATTAATATTCAATACCTGCTAGATAGAACAAGGTACTTCTATCCTGAAATTGATTGGTTGTTTATATCAATGAGAACTGTGAAAATTATGACCAATCTTGGAAATTCTCATAAAGAAGTAATATGAATAAAATCAAAATGCAATTGAGTATGCTTTGAGAGTGCCAAAATAAAACAACCCACTGCATCGTTGCCTTCGCTTTTAGATTCAAGTTCGTTACACCACCAAAGATGGGAGACGATTTCTTCGGATTTTGACAGAGAAACGCGAGACGACATCAGACAGAAATCAAATGGAAACGGTTAGATATATCGTTTTTGTCTTTTTTTTGGTTTAATAATGTCAAGAAAATTGTTGCTGGAACAGAAATATCACCGAAGGCTTGTATAGAACTATAAGATGGAAATCTCCAGTCTCAATCATATGCTCTGGGTTTTCAGATATGTCTAGGTTGTGGTCAGGGCGGCGATTTGTTTCAAACAGTGGGGGGACATTTGCTTGGGTGCAGGCGCGAAGCAACTTCATCCCAAAAACTGTTCCCGCGCTTCGTGATATTTTGT